>JASDQU010241818.1:62420-80030 GCA_032191745.1 Picea mariana | reverse complement strand
GTATTCGAGATGAAAACTAAATATGTGTACTCCACCAGGAAATTGTTGTCCCAAAAAGAAACCAACGGTTGCATAAACAATGATCATTGCTAGAAGATAACGACATAAGAAAAAGAAACACAAAATACGAGATGTAACTTTAGGGGGATTCAAGTTTGAGGACCACGAGCATGGCCATTCTCTCCTTCCAACTCTATGAATGGCTTGTGATAGTATTCAAAATGAGATCCTTACTTTACTTACTCTATATGTCATTTCCCGAAATCTAGCTGAATACTTGCTTTAGAGAACGTATTGGCTTCCATGTTTCTTTTCCTGTAGACATGTCGCATAGAATAGTCTTCATAAGAAGCCAGTATAATAAAAACTTCTTCAGTAATGTGAAGCAATCCGATATTGTTACATCTTTGTGTTTTATTAACCCAATTTATAACCACCATAGAGTCCCAAAAGACATGGATGGATCTTATTCCTTTTTCCCTTGCAAAATTCAGTAAGAGTTTGAGCTCCATCAGTTATGCAGAATTATTTTTCCCTAGTTCCAAGCCCAATTTGAGGTTGAAAAAGTGAGCATCTCAAAAGGGTTGCTCCTCCTCCACAAGTTTGGCCATCATTCTGTGAGGCCCAATATCGGGAATGGTCCACCAATTCTTCTACTACTTGATGGATCGGGATATGGTCTTTACCTTGAGGGAAATGCGATAGTATGCTTAAGCCCTAAGAAACTATAAGTTGGGACTGACGGGAAATTATTGAGAGTGGCACCATTTTTAGCCAGCCATGAACCCCAATTTATGATCAAAGGGAGTGATTTTATCATGTTGTTTGATGGATTTGTAACCTAGGTTCTCCAAGCCTCTTCAATGCTTCGGTATAGACAAACATGGGCTTGGTGTAGTGCTTATGAACATTCAGACCATATTTGTTTGAAAAAAGGACACCATAAGAAAATATATGGGACAATTTCCTCATCATCTTTACATAAAATGCACCAACCCAAACCCTCCATATTTCTAAGCTTCATCTTGTCCGATGTGGGGATTTTTTTTTTAATCAAACACCACATGAAGATGTGTGCTTTTAAAGGGAATTTTACTTTCCACACCCCTTTACACCATTAGGAGGGGTCCTGTTGCAGGCGGTTTATATTGATTTTTGTATAGCCTACTTTTGGAGTGTAGATACCATGAGGGTTGTGTTTCCATACTAATTCATCCTCCCTTTCTGTGATTCTGATATTCCCTAGTTTAAGAGCTCTTATATAAGCTGACCAGACTCAAGAAAAAGCCTCCCTCAGACCAATATTTTGTGCATCCTTCCAAGTTTGTCCCTAAACAATGGTTCTAGTCGTATTTTTTATTTGGTGTAGATGGAAATACCCAAGTTCATGTAACTGATCTATGATTTCCTGGGGAAGTATGTGATTTCTTCCTCAGCTTGGCCAAGGGTCAGTGCCTAGTATGACTCTTGTTCGATGTCCAACACACCAAGCCAGACCCTCTCCTTTCACCTGAAAATATTTGATGAGGGATTTCTAGATGATTGAGCAATTTACAATCTCATTCGACGGTCTTCTGATCCATTCCTCTACTGAGTCAGGGTTGATATATTTCTGGGTGACTGCTTTTTTCCAGAGACTGTATGTGTTGATCAATCTCTAGTTGGATTTAGCTGCAATGGCCTTCGAAAACATGTCTATTTTTTTAGGAACAATCCTTCCAATAATTTTGGAGCATCCAAGGATTCCCATTTGACCCATGGTTTAACAAAATGGTCCTTTGAGCATTCCCATAAGAATCTGAAACAAGTATGTCTTACTTTTTCCAGAGTGCCTTTTGGAATCCATGCTAAAGACATCCAATAAACTATGATGGCTTCCAAGACTGATTTGACTAGGACCAATCTTCCCTCTCTAGAAAACCATCAAAAGCTCCAGACCTTGAGGCTCTTTTCCAATTTTGTAATCAACCAATACCAATCTTCCTTTCTATAATTATTTGGTTTTAAGTGAAAACCCAAATACTTAATACCTTCATTGAAAGACAACTTATTAGAAAGAAAAATATCCTTATAACAAGTGGTTTTTACTTCATCCATTCAATGGGATGAGAGAGTTGATTTTTGTGCATTGATTTGCATTTTAGTTGCCCTCCCAAAAAAAGTCTAAGATTGAGCTTAATTTTTTCGCATCCCCTCTCAAACTACTCTCAATACAAGAATTATAATAAAATATTTAAAATCAACCATAAAATGATATCATAATGTCAAATATATATGAATATGAAATAAAAAATTAAAATCCAAACATCCAAACAATTAATTATACATATAAATTAATTTATTTCTGCGTAAACTTTATTTACTTCAACATAAATGAGAGAGTATTATATTATGAAATCTACACTCATAAAAGTATTTTAAAATGGAGATGTTAATGATACAAAGTACATTTTACATCATCGACCTCAATCAGTGCTAAACTATAATACAACAAACATGTAGTAATATATTGATTTGATTTGTAGTAACATGTAGTAAGTTACTTTTTGGAAATACAGAAAGATTAATAAAGTATTTGATAAAAGATAAGATCTTTAATTACGTTTGCTAAGCAAAGCCTTCAATAAAATATAAAGAAGCATATGGATATGATAAATTAGTAAAATTATTTATATTACTTTGTCCACCTTCCATTCACTTTATATATTAAAATTTTTCATTGTTTATCAATGGAATATGGTCATCCACACTTAAAGAACTACTTTAGTAGAAAAAAAGTGAATTAAATAGAAAAAAAAATGATTTTTTTAGTTTGCTAGTGTGTATCTTATTTATGAGATTAGCTCGTGGTTAAGAAATCATGACCTAGAGGTATTTAAGCCGTCAAAATCATCCAGGGATTGTGTTTGACCTAAGCCACACCAACCTTTATCATGGACGGATTTTTTAGATGTTTCCTCCAAACTACAATGAGTTTCAAACCTAGGTCATCATACATAATGGAACCTGTTTAAACCAATTACACTAGTAAGATTTGACATACAAAGAAAGTGATTTGATGTAAATAGAAAATAACAATTTCATGTGCACTACTTCAATGAGGAAAGAGAAAAGGGATCTAGGGAATATCTAAGAGTAAAAATAGAAAAAGGGTTTGAGATGTGATGAATAATTTGTATTTTGCATTTTAAATAAAATAATTAATTGTACATGGAGTGATGCATGGGTAGGTTAATAATATACAATTAGTAATTAAAACAATTAATACTTTTCATGAGATGGAAAAATGGAATGAGCCTCAAAGGATATACAAGAAAGGATTATTAGTCTTAAGAGCTCATTTTTTTGCACCTTAATGTTAGATGGATGTCGTAATGCTCAAAATTTTCCTTGTTGAGTTAGTGTTGAGTTTGATATCAAGAATGTGTTAGTAACACAATGGTGGGGAGATCAATGCTCTAGAGGAGACATACATCATGTAACGTACCCAACACCCATGTTGAGTCCTATCATTGCAAAAAACAACTTAGCCTACTAAAATCAAATTTGAAAATGCCCCATACATATAACAAAAAACCAAGGGGCAGTAGGCCCATAGAAACTACAACAAACAATATGCCAATTTATCCATGCATATACAACATTTATGAATTCATGAATGCTTGCAAACCTAGAAAAACATAATAGAACATTCATATATCATTTTCACAATGGAATAATCATAAATAACACAACAAAAACACTTATATGTTAATAATTAACCAATTGGATGCATACGAAGGATGAACCTCCTAGCTATAGGAGTTTCTACTCATTTTCTCTTAGCAGCAGGCCACCCCCGATTTGAGGCTATGAGTCCACAAGGAGATTCATCCCTCTTGGTTGTCCACTCTCCACACACATTAGCCCCAAAACCTAGGTTCTACTCCCATAGAAGTTATAATCCTCTAGATTTCTTCCCTATTTCCTGCACAACCCAAGGAATGTACCCCCTTCACTACTCAGAGTCCCTCAGGATATACCATTCATTTATCACATCTTGTAGTGCACTCGAATGGAAAAGAACTCTCAGTTGGGGACTTCTAGAAACTCTTAGCTACCTAAGGAGTGCTCACAACAACCTTCACAAGGATCTTGATCCATTTCCTCAATAGAAAAATTGTGCTAGAGGATTACAACCCATTTTACAATCACACAAGCCTCTTTTCAATATAAAACACAACCAAACAATGGTTTCCTTCAAGAATATTGTTAGCATCATTATTTTTAGGGTAGATTTAGAGGTTTGTCCAGAGTTTTTAGAGTCATGCCTTGGTCTTGGGAATACCAAGGAATTCCTAAATGAGTCATAGTGAGTGTGTTTTTCATAAAGTCATTGATCAAATAAAAGGTAATATGCATGTCAATAGAGAGTTAAGTCATAGGTTGAGTCAAAGAGTGTTGTGTCTATCTCATAATACACCATCAAGGGGTATAAGAGTCCATCATGCTGAAAGATTTGTAAAGGTCCTTGTGTCCCTAGTTTAAAATCATGTCACAAAATGGGAAATTATGTGTCAAAGTCGAGTCATAGGTTAGGGATGAAAGTCATGTCAAAGGGTATCATGGTTCATCATCACATTTGATGAGGTCAAAAAAGGGACAATGATCACGTCTCATGTCATTTGTACCATTGGTTAACTCAAAACATGTGCACTCTCCTCAAATTTTCTACGCAAGTTACTTGAATTGGCTTGAGAGGTCTTTTCATCTTTGGAAAAGTACTTTCCTTTTCAAATTTGCTCCTTATCCACTCATGCATGCATATTTTCCACCTTTTGTTTATTTGCATTGCATTCACGGCTTGTGCATAAGCCATATCCCGAGCAATATTCAAAGCCCTCTGCTATGAAAACGATCCCCCTTGCTATGCAAACATTGTGTAGATTTCCCTCGCTACGCAAATCCTGTTACTATGTTTTTGTTGCGCATCCCTTGCTCGCCTTATTTACTGTGTAAAAAAATGTTTTGAGCCCATTGTTTATGCAAGATTATCCCCTGAATAAGTTTTCCTCTCATATAAAAAAGGTTTGTTTTACCTATTCAAGCCAAACCCTATACCTGCTAGTTTGTTGCACAAGATTGCCTACTGAGTTTCAAGACATATTTTCTTTGAATAGTTTGAAATTTACCTTGCAAAGAAGACATCGCAGATCCATGACATCACAGGAAAGGAAGAAACACAAGGGAGGAAATGTGCTGAGATATGAACCCCAAGAGATGACTTTGGTAAACTCAGATCCTGCATACAGGGTGTCTTTTGAGCGGGCTGGGTGTATGAGATTTTATGAAATAATCCAAGGGTATAACGTGAAACTGACCAAGGAGTTCTCCCTGAACTTTAATGGTGTCAATACAATCGTTGCAGAGGTCACCTTCCAACATCAAAAGACACCATATCAGCTTCCATAGATATTCCCATACAGGGAGAAAAATGGTTTAAAGGTATGCCTCTAGAGCTTATGTTTTATATTGATTTCCTCAAGCCTCATTATAGAAAGAAGAAGATTGGTGCCACTATCCCCCGGGAGTATATTTTGGAACCCTATGAGAAGCTGTTGAGAGTAATCCAAAGGTATTTTACTCGTGAGGGTAGGTTTGATAGGGTATATCAATACCATATAAGGCTGCTCATGCATTTCATAGGGAAATCACCCTACACTTACCCTTTTACCTATATAGAAGCCTAGGAAAAATGGCAAACAAATTCCAAGCCAGGGTTGACCAAATTAAGAGCAGTTTGTTCCATTTATCCTTGGTGAATTTGTTAGTGGTTGAGGAGATATGAAAGCTAAACAGTGACTAGGATTCCTTCTTAACCTCAACAAATGTTTCCCTAGATCCCAAAGGATATACCCCCTTCTCTGTTGAAATATTGGCCTCTAACAACTCATGTGAGAAAAAGGAAGAAGTGTTTTAGAAAAGGGAAAAGGAAAAGAGGTTAAGGGATCATCACCACACTAGCTAGCTCTGAATAAGGGTAGGAGGCTTCAGTTCACTGATGAGCCAAAGGAGACACATACACCCAATAGACCAACCATAAGGTTAGCTGCTAGAAGGCTTCCCCAACCACAATGAAGACATAATTTGTTGAGGTTGCAACTTAGGAGATGGATGAAGAACAAGTTAAATTAGGAGAGAAAGACTCAGAGTTTAGGGGAATGCAACAACAACTCAAAGAGGCTCAACATGTTATAGCTCAATTTTACCAAGAGAATAAAGAATTGAAAAGGAAGATAGCTAAGAAGGATTTTGAGGAAAAAACACCACAAAACAAGGCAGAGCCCAAGAATGAAAGGTAAAAGGGGAAGGAATTCATGCAAAGACTTGCGACTGCAGTTTTAGCCAAGCCTACAACACCTCTGAAAATATCCTCAGCCATGAAGAAGAGTTTAGAGATACAGGGAAAACTAGCAGCAAGTGAAATCCCTACTACTTCTCCCATAGAAGGAGAAAAGAACATAAAATGGCTAAATAAGAAGTTAAGGGAAGCTCAAAATCAAATCATCTAGCTCAGGGAAAAAAAGAGGATATCAAAGGAAATAATCATGAAACACTTTAAGGAATGAAAACCATCCAGAGATAATGCCTGTGCAATCCTTTCCAATGCCTAGTCAAAATTGAAAAGAAATGCCACCCTATTTAGGCATGTGGGAAATTTGAAGGTACAAAACTTAACATTAAGGAAGGAAAATAGGTATCTCAAACAAATGATGAAATTGAATGATGAAGCCAGAAGGAGGCTAGAAATACTTGCAAAAGTAGCAGAAATATGATTGAAGAAACTTCACATTTTTGTCTTTTTGGGTATGTGATTATCTCAAGTTTTGTTTATGTCATAAAAGTTGTGGGAAGCATACATTTGATATTGGAGAAATGTTTTCACAAGGGTGACAACATAAAACATTTCCTAGGCACAGTTGTTGTTTTGACTGGTAAACTGTCATACACAACACTTGCGTAGCGAGTTCTCACTACACATATGTTGTAGACTCACATGATTAAAAATGACAACATGAGATGATTGGCATATGAGTTTTAAGGAAATCACATGTCCCCAGTCACTTGCTTCCACTTGGATCTACATGAATTACAACAAAATGGAGTTCTCTATGCAAAGTTTCTATGCAAATGTTGTAGGTAGCACTTGTGCAACAGTAGTTCCACTTTGCTACGTTATGCAGGAGCATCGCCAACAAATCACAAGCGGAAGATAGCTGGGCGCACTAGCGCGTATTTTGAAATATTTTGAATTCCAAAGTTGGCGTATTAATGTAATATCTGAAAAATATTTTGATTTATGATCATATTTAATGATCGGAGGCTGATCCATCACATAAGATCGATGGGGGAATGTATTTTGGCTTTAATGTGTAGGATTGAAGTACATATCTGGAGATTTCACTCAAATCCGTCTGACTAAAATATTTATTGTAATAAATGTTAAGTAGTTGAGAGCTTTTATTTCGATAGGATAGTTGTAGAGTAGTTGGAGGAAAGAGCTCAAAGAGCCCTCTTGTATAAAGATTTGTGTTGTTACCGAGAAGAGGATGTTGAATCTAGTGCATAGATTTCCATTACAGTTGTTGTTGTTGGAATTCTAATTATCTAGAGCCATCACCATTGTAGCAAGGAGTTGATAGCTACTGAGAAGCAGTGAATGTATGTATGTAATTTTCAGTTGAATGAATATAACAGAGGAACATTGTCCCAAATGTATGGTGTTGATGCGTCTATCTGAAAGGGTGAATGGTAGGCTTTATATTTTGTTTTCAAGTCTCTGTTATTTCTTGTTCTTGTATCTATGCATGAATTTATATGGTGAGATGTATGAATTAGTGTGATTTTAAATAAATTTCAGTTATTTTTCTTCTACGAGTGAGTGCAAGGAGTGCGTTGACAAAGTATGTTTCGACTCGTAAAGCTCATAATAGATAGCTTGGAATTATATATGCAAGGAGTGCATATATGTCTGCAAGGAGTGCGTGACAGAGTTTTAGACTCGTAAGCTCGTGACAAAGTTTCAGACTCATAAGCTCAGAAAGTGTAGCATGACTTAGTCACAAGGGAGTAGTTGAAGAATAGTCGCAAAAGTTGCGAAGCCATCCACAAAGAAGTTGAGTGTGGAAGAGAACCTGTGGCAAGGCATGCACAGGTCAAGATTTTGACTAATTGTTGAAGAGAGTGTTCTGAAGGACAAAGAAGGTAAAGGAAGACAAGCTCAGGAGAGAGAGAAGAAAGAAACCTTCGAGGAGGAGAATCCTTTGAGGTTTCAAAAAATATAAAAACGATATCCATTCCGGAGGGAGGTGAATAACTCTAGACCGTAAGATTTGGAAGAGCTACATGGAGGTTGGTCATAAGGTGTTTTCGGCATTTCATGGTTTGAGAAGTCTGGAAGTGTTGTAAGTGCAGAGTCACGAAGTAATCGCAACCGTTGGTTGTGTAGAGAATGCGTGGCAGAGGATTGAACAATCTGGAAGTTCAGAGAAGAGCGCTTTGGGAACGGTTGAAGATAGAGCCTGTGGTATTTATGAAGCCCAAATTTGTGATGGGTTGTCCCACAGTCATAACCCATGGTCACCTAAGAGGAAGGTTTAGCATGGAGTTAGTACTCCCAAAATTGAGTGCTGTCGGGAACACCGAAGAGAAAAGGCATAGGTAGTTCAACCCTGTAGGTAACACAAAAGGGACCTGTGTGTATGTGGAACAATCGAGGTCTGTTGAAGGTCAAAGAGTCAATCCGACTCAGGATTTTGAAGATCCAAGACCGGGAGGTCACGTAGTCCCAAGGAGGGAAGGGGCGTCTATGCCAGAAGTGGTATCAAAGAGGTTACATAATTGATTTCTGTAGAACGAGAAGTAGGCTGATATCGATGAGAAGTATCAGATAAATGAGCACAATTCTTCCTAGAAGATGTGTTGAGCCTCCCATAGAAAACAGAGCTATGGAAAGGGAGATGAGAGAACTGCGTGCAAGGCTGGATGCCATGGAAACAACACAAAGGAGAGCACCTGATGATGGAGACATCAACGATGCAGAAAATGAAGAAGTGAAAGTCGAAGAAGTTGTATCAGAGGATGCTACAGAAGAACACTTGCTAAAATTAGTTTTCAAGTTGGGAGCCAGAGCGAATATTGATGTCCCAATGTATGAATGTAATATAGACATTGAAGAATTGTTTGATTGGATACGAGCAATGGATAAGTATTTCTACTATGAAGATGTCGAGGAGGATAAAAAGGTGAGACATGTCATCATTAGGTTGAAAGGACATGCAACATTGTGGTGGGATGAACTACAGGTCAATAGGAGGAACAAAGGCACACAAAACATTAAGAGTTGGGATCGAATAGTAACCAAGGTAAAGGCGAAATCCATACCCAAATATTACCAGATAAATCTATTCAGGAGGATGCAAAACCTGAGATAGAAAGGGATGACTGTAAAGGAGAACACAAAGAATTTCTATAGACTGAACATTAGGACTAGACAGAGAGAGAGATGAAGAGAAAGTTTCCAGGTACATCAACGACCTAAGATATGATATCCAGGACAAAATCAGCATGGAGAAAATTAGAATAGTAGAGGATGTGTATCAGATTGCGTTGAAATCGGAAGAGAAGTTGGCCAGGAAGTAGAGTCAACAAAATAGAGGCAGAAGATTGAACAAAGACAAAGGAGTTTCCCAGGACAAGGTGTTATAGCAAGATTTGCCTCACCATTGCTATCTTGCAGAGAGGGCCTTTTTCCATTTCCCTATGCAGACTTGTCATCCCTTTTTGATGAATCCAAAGCTAAAAATACATATTTTTTCACATATATGTGCCCTATATACTATACAACATGCGTATATGAAGGATGCTCCACTAAAACCCACATACATCGAGATTTGTGCTAGAAAATACAAAAATGAAGTCGGGTTTCCATCTCATGATAGGAGATCTTTGATCCTTGGCCTTCCATATACTGGAAACGTTCCGACTCAAACCTTCAGTTGCATTTTGAAGGCTATAAGAGCACAATTCCGAGCTATGGAAAAGAGGAGAAAGCATTCAACTTTGAGGGCAAAGTTACTCCAGAGAAATTACTTCATATTGAGTTTGCATCCCTTTGTCCCTCAAGTTTGAACATAGTGTTCAACCCCCGATCTCTTTCCCTATTGTTGAGACAACCTCATTGTCTCTTTCCTATGAGCTTTCCTTTGGTGGATGATTGAAGTGGTGGAGGCCCAGTTGGAAGGAACTTGGTTTCTTGGTTTCAAACCGTGTCGACACAGAAGTCTTTAATGTTTTCTCTTCTATTGATCATTTATTAATATAAATACTCCCTCTCGTCCACTTGGTATCATGCAAATATATGATTATTATCCATGGGAATATTTGTAATGTTTATTAATGGATTATGTTATCTAATGTTCTAACCCCTTTACATTATCACTATATAATTGCTTTGCTTGTTTGTTGAGAACTTGTTGCAGGTACAAAGCTTTGGGTCAAAGTGCTCAATAGTGGAACATCATCAAACATTGGAACGAGGTAGGATTCTTTCTTATCTCGCTTGCATATTGGTTTATATAGTATATGTTGGAATTGAGTAGATTTCTGCAGTCATACCTGTCTGTTTTGGTTTAACCTGGCCATAGAGATTTTTTCTCTCTTAACAGAATTGGTGAATCCACTGGGGGTCGAACCCAAATAGTGCAATTTGGACCAAAATACCTCCAAGATTCAAACGAAGATTGTGGGAGAATTAGGAAACGAAATCACAAACCATCTGGATCAGGTAACTCTACATCTCATCCTCTTCAAATTTAGTGGATTACATTTTTGAATTAGGTTCTAATTTTTTAGTTATTGAGGGCGTAAATTAGGAATTTCGGTGTATGCAGGATGCCTTTGTTTTGGTTGCGTATACAACGAGGTATACGCTATTGTGTGAACCACAGGGGGCGTATATTGAGCCCTACACATGACTGTATTCAAAGAAATCCACGTATAGGTATGCAAATGGCCAAAAGGAAGGGTTCTAACTCAAAATTTGGTTTGTCCTTTGCAGGATGGCACTTGAATGGAGAGAGAGAGAACATGAGGAGGTTGATGTGGCTGTGGACTGAGATACAGTGGCTCAAGCGGCTCTAAAAAGATGTGGTTTTTATAATTTTTGGGCTCTCAAAGGAATGAGGGCATAAGTGAGGTTGTTGGAGATGTTGGTGGGTTACTAGGATCCTGAAAGAAAAATCTTTATCCTCGATGGACACAGACACATATTTGGTATATTTTCCACATGGACCTGCATTGTATTCTATCGAGAGCCATGCATGTAAAGTCAAAGAAAACTGTAATGAGAAACTAGTATTTCTAGATGGGTTTACACCACTCCACTTCTGGGTTATTTATAATGTATTTCGGCCATTGCAGATACTCCTCTAACCTCACACATTAGGGGGCATCTGTTATAGAAATATTTTCCTCACCATTTCTATCTTGCATAGAGGGCCTTTTTCCATTTCCCTATGTAGACTTGTCATCCCTTTTTGATGAATCCAGAGATAAAAATACATATTTTTTCACATATATGAACCCTATCTACTATACATCATGCGTATACACAAGCTTCTCCACTACAACTCGCATACATCGGGATTTGTGCCAGAAATTAAAAAAATGAAGTCAGTTTTCCATGTCATGACAGGAGATCTCTGATCCTTGGCCTTCCATATACTGGAAATGTTTTGACTCGGCCCTTCAGTTGCATTTTGATGTCTATAAGAGCACAATTTCAAGCTATGGAAAAGAGGAGAAAGCATTCAACTTTGAGAGAAAATTTACTCTATAGAAATTACTTCATATTGAGTCTGCATCCCTTTGTCCCTCAAGTTTGAACATAGTGTTCAGCCCCCAATCTCTTTCCCTATTGTTGAGAGATCCTCATTGTCTCTTTCCTATGATATTTCCTTTGGTGGAGGATTGAAGTGGTGGAGGCCTAGTTGGAAGGAACTTGGTTTCTTGGTTTCGAAACATGTCGACATGGAAGTCTGTAATGTTTTCTCTTCTGTTGATCATTTATTAATAGAAATACTCCTTTCTCGTCCAATTGGTATCGTGAAAATATATGATTATTATCCATGGGCATATTTGTAATGTTTATTAATGGATTATGCTATCTAATGTGCTAACCCATTTACATTATCAGTATATAGTTTCTCTGCTTGTTTGTTGAGAACTTGTTGCAGGTACAAAGCTTTGGGCCAAAGTGCTCAACAGTGGAACATCATCAAACGTTGGAACGAGGTAGGCTTCTTTATTATCTCGCTTTCACATTGGTTTATATACTATATGTTGGAATTGAGTAGATTTTTGCAGTCATACCTGTCTATTGTGGTTTACCCTGGCCATAGAGAGTTTTTCCCTCATAACACAAGGCACAAAATCCCAAAGGTGAGGCAGAGAAATCACATAGTCACTCTGAGAGAGGAGGAAGTTCTCAAGGAAGGCAGAGTGGTGGAAGAAATGCTTTTCCCGAAGGAAGAGTAAGAGGCATAGGAGGAGAAGTAATATGTTATGCCTATGGAAAAACATGGCACATGTCTTGGGATTGTCCCGAGAGGAAGAAAGAAGGAGGTGAATCTCGCATTTCATACATGGATGATTTTAAGGATGGAAATTTATTTTAAAATGTAGAAACCTTAGCGAATCTTAGTAATCTGTCATATGCCAAATATAAATGTTTGGCAATATTTTTGTAAAAATATTCAAATTTCTAAGGATTCTATATTGTTTGTATAAAATTTTGGCGATTTTTAAGGTAAAATAATTTTATCCTATAGAATTTGGGCGAATCATTTTTAGAATAGCGAATCTTTGTTTTGGAAAAACCATGGAAAATTAGCCCATGAGCGAAATTTAGCCCCTAAAATCATCCCTAATTTCAGAAGTGCATAAGTGAGATATTAAGGAAAAAGATGTAGAGGATGGGATATCTCTGATGATGAAGAAGGTTCTCTTAAAGCCATAGCTAGAAATTGGAAGTCCAACACAAAGGAACAGTTTGTTCAGGACAACTTGCAAGATGAAGGATAGAGTATGAAAGGTGATAATTGATAGTGGGAGCACTAATAACTTAGTATCCACAAAGATGTTGGAGAATTTATAGCTGGAGATGACTGCACATCCGACGCCGTATAAAGTCTCATGGTTGCAAAAAGGTCATCAGGTAACAATAAATATACAATGCCTTGTTGAATTTAAGATAAGAGGGTATAGATATGAAATTCTATGTGATGTGATTCCCATGGATGTACGTCATGTTTTTTTCGGAAGACCATGGCAATATGACAGGAATTTCAATCATGATGGGAGGAGAAACACTTACACCTTAGAGAATAATGTTAGGACACATATGTTACTTCCAATTGAAGAAAAAAAAGTGAAGGATGAAGCCAACACGAGCATACTTCTCATGAGTGGGAAGGAACTCATGAATGAAGTTAATAAGGAACAAGAGATGAAGTTTATTGTAGTGAGGAAGACAAGGGTTATCCTTACAAGTACTTCAATGGAATATTTTCCTAAGGAAATTCAGGAACTGTTAGAGAATTTTGCTGGCATAGTAGTGGATGAGTTTCCAAGATCATTTCCACCTATTAGAAGTATCATCCATCACATTGACTTGATGCCAGGAGAAAACCTTTCGAACAAAGAAATGTACAGGTTGACACCTCAAGAGAATGAGGAGGTGAAAAGATAGGTTCAGGATCTATTAGACAAAGGATTGGTTAGAGAAAGCTTGAGTCCATGTGTAGTAAGAATTGTATTAAGTACGAAGAAGGATGGAGGATGGAGAATGTGTACAAACTCAAGAGCCATAAATAAGATCACCATCAAATATAGATTTCCATTGCCTAGGATGGATGACTTGATGGACTGTTTAAGTGGAGCGAACTATTTTTCAAAGATATATTTGAAAAGTGGATATCACTAGATAAGGATGAGAGAATGTAATGAGTGGAAAACAACATTCAAGACAAATGAGGGGTTGTATGAATGGATTGTTATGCCATTTGTCTTGACAAACGCCCCGAGTACTTTTATGAGGATGATGAATGAAGTGTTGAAAGATTTCATTGGCAAATTTGTGATTGTATATTTGGATGATATACTGGTCTTTAACAAGACTAAAGAGGAGCACTTGAGAAATTTAACGTTGGTAATGAGAAGGTTGCAGCAAGAGAAGTTGTTGATTAATCTGAAAAGGTCCTATTTCATGAAGACATAACTCATATATTTGGGGTTTGTGATTTTTTCAAATGAATTGAATATGGATCTCGAAAAAGTGAAAGAAATCAGAGAATGGTTGTCACCAAGGAACATCTTTGAGGTGAGAAGCTTCTATGGATTAGCAAGTTTTTATCGAAAGTTCATCATAAATTTTAGTGGGAATAATTCTCAAATGATGGATACAATGAAGAAAAGACACAAGTATTTCAAATGGACAACAAAGGTTGAGAAGAGATTGAACAAATTGAAGGAGGAGATAACGAAACAAATGATTCTGGTATTGTCAGATTTCGGAAAACATTTCAGGTAAGATGTGATGCGAGTGGAGTTACAATTGGAGTGGTCTTGAGCCAAGATAATAGGCCTGTTGCATATTTCAGTGAGAAGTTGAACGATGTTAAAAACAATTACTCCACATATGACAAAGAGTTCTATGTCATAATTCAATCCTTGAAGAAACAGAGGCACTATCTCGTACCAAAAGAGTTTGTTTTGTACAATGACAATCAAGCTTTGCAATTCATAACCAGACATGACAAGTTAAAACAGAGACATGCTAAGTGGATAGAGTTTATGCAAAATTTCACTTTTGTGATTAAACATATTTCTGGTAATGCTAACAAGTTTGTAGATGCATTGAGCAGGAGAATTTGATTCTACAGGAATTTCAGGTCTAGACCTTGGGGTTTGATCACCTTAAGAAAATGTACCACACTGATCCAGATTTATGGGAGGCATATGAAGCATGTACGAATCCTGTAATCAGAGACAGAATCTAGTGGAACGAATATCTAATTCAGGATGGGTTGTTTTTCAAAGGATTCCAGTTGTGCATACCAAAGTGTTCGATGAGGGAAAATCTTCTAAAGGAAAATCATAGTGGAGGTCTAGCCGGACATTTTGGCCATGAAATTTTTTTTTTTAGTTGAACGGTTTTTATTATTGGCCAAGTATGAGAGCAGAGGTGAAGAGGTTTGTAAACAAATGTAAAATTTGTTAGTATTCAAAGGGAAAGAAGCAAAACACTGGGTTGTACCAACCATTGCATATTCCAGAGAGGCATTGGGATGCAATAAGCATGGATTTTGTGTTGGGGTTGCCAAGGACACAAAGAGGAAGTGATTCCATATTTATGGTGGTTGAAAAATTTTTGAAGATGGTACACTTTATCCCATGTCAAAATACCAGTGATGCAACGCATGTTGCAAATGTATTTTTCAAAGAAGTTTTGAGACTCCATGGATTGCCCAGGAGTATAGTTTCAGACAGGGACACCAAATTTGTTGGGCATTTCTGGAGGACATTATGGAACAATATGGGGACTGAGCTATCTTTTAGTTATGCGTATCACCCACAAACCGATAGACATACCGAAGTGGTGAATCAAAGTTTAGGATATTTGTTGAGGAGTTTGGTCACTAAACACCATAGTCAGTGGGATCAGATTCTAGAAAAAATAGCGTTTTCTTATAATGACTCAGTGAACATAAGCACTGGGAAAATTCCATTTCAGATAGTGTATGGGATGAATCTGAGAGGAGCATCAGAGTTGAGGGATTTGAGACAGGGCGATTTTAGGAGTGTTGGAGCTAAAGACTTTGCTGTAGAAATGCAGGAACTTCATAATCAGATCAAAGAGTAGTTAAATAAGAGAAGTAATGAATATAAGCACAGAGATGATCAACATAGGAGGAAGCTTGAATTTGAAGTCAGAGATCAATTTCTAGCACATTTAAGGAAGGAAAGGTTCCCAAGGGGAACATACAACAAGTTGAAGTTGAAAAAGATAGCATCGTGTAAAATCCTGAGAATATTTGGCGAGAATGCTTATGAGATAGAAATTCCAGAAGATATGGGTATATCGCCCATATTCAACATTGCATACATGTATCCTTATAGGGAATATGGAGCCGGAGGATCCAGAGATCAAAATAAGATCCAGTGGGAGAAACAAATGCCTATAGCAGAGAAGCCACAGATGGAAAAGATTATAGGTCAACGAATTGGTAAGAAGACTCGAAGGAAAACATATTTTGAATACTTGGTAAAGTGGAAAGGATGAAAAATAGAAGATGCCAGTTGGGATGGTGAAGTAGACATCTAGAAGCATGGAAGGTCAGTGCAAGAGCTCATGGACAGGAGTCCATAAATTTTTCAGCCAAAGGAGTATGATGTAGGAGCATCGCCAACAAAGCACAAGCGGAAGACAACTGGGTGCACTGGCACGTATTTTGAATTCCAAAGTTGACGTATTAATGTAATATCTAAAAAATATTTTGAGTTATGAACACATTTAATGATTAGAGGCCGAGCCATCGCGTAAGATCGATGGGGGAATGTATTTTGGCTTTAATGTGTAGGATTGCGGTACAAATTTGGAGCTTTTTCTTTTATCTGCCTGACTAAAATATTTATTGTAATAAATGTTAAGTATTTGAGAGCTTTTATTTCAATAGGATAGTTGTAGAGTAGTTGGAGGAAAGAGATCAAAAATCCCTCTTGTATAAATCTTGTGTTGTTACCGAGAAGAGCCTGCTAAATCTAGTGCATAGATTTCCATTACAGTTGTTGTTGTTGGCATTCTCATTATCTAGAGCCATCGCCATTGTAGAAAGGAGTTGAGAGCTACCGAGAAGCAATGAATGTAATTTTTAGTTGAATGAATATAACAGAGGAACATTGTCCCAAATGTATGGTGTTGATGCATCTATCTGAATGAGTGAATGATAGACTCTCTATTTTGTTTTTAAGTCTCTGTTATTTCTTGTTCTTGTATCTATGCATGCATTCACATGGAAAGATGTATGAATCAGTGAGATTTTAAATAAATTTCAGTTGTTTCTCTTCTATGAGAGAGTGCAAGGAGTGCATTGACAGAGTCTGTTTAGACTCGTAAAGATCAGAAGAGATAGCATGAAATTATATATGCAAGGAGTGCATAGATTTCCGCAAGGAGTGCATGACAGAGTTTAAAAATCGTAAGCTCATGATAGATTTTTAGACTCGTAAGCTCAGAAAGTGTAGCGTTACTTAGTTGGGAGTAGTTGAAGAATAGTCACAAAAGGTGCGAAGCCATCCACAAAGAAGTTGAGTGTGGAAGAGAACCTGTGGTAAGGCGTGCGTAGTTTGAGATTTTGACCAAGTGTCAAAGAGAGTGTTCTGGAGGAGAAATAAGGTTAAGGAACACAACCTCAACAGAGAGAGCAACAAGAAACCTTTGAGGAGGAGAATCCTTTGAGGATTTGCAAAATCTACGAATGAGATCCATTCCGGAGGGAGGTAAATAACTCT
>JASDQU010241818.1:38492-49765 GCA_032191745.1 Picea mariana | reverse complement strand
GAGCAAAAACTCATCTGATCTAGTACCAACAAGGGGGAGAATTTTATCAATGTTGGCAGAATGATTAGTCTCGTAATGTGTAAGTTGTTCGATGGTGATGATTTTCCCATTGTGGGGGAACATCATCGTACAAAACATAGAAGAGGATACCGCCTTCATAGCATACATGTAGTTACGCCCGAACAAGATATTGTAATCAAGTGGGGAGTTGATAAATTCAATTTCAATAAGGATGGTTTTTCCCCCAAGTTCAACAGGGAAATTTTGGAAGAGCCCTTCGGGGGACAATGGGCGACTGTCGTAAGCTCTTAGGGTGATGGGCGATGGTACTATCTCAGGTGAGCCTAGTTTTTTCCATACTACTTTGGACATTATGCATGTGGATGCACCTTCATCGATGATACACCGATGAACTATGATGTTATGGATCTTAACTGGTATCTGGAAAGATACCAGGGCAGGGAGGTGTTGTTTCTCGTTATCTAGATCAAAGGTGATGAGTCGAGTATCAACTAGGTATCAACTAGGTCGACTACTCCCAAGGCAGAAATCAAGGATTTCTACTGAGATGGATAGGTTTGGAGGACCTCCAATACATACATGGTTGTAGGAGACTATTCTAAGTCATTGACCAAACTGTAGTTATGGGCTGCCCTTGCATGAGGGTTATGTACATTCCACCGTAAAGGCATATAGGGTATACAAGGGTTGGGTTCATTGTTAGGGCGGGGAATAATCAATGGTTTTCTGGGTGTAGTTAGAGCCTCTTCTGAGGTGGTTGGGGTAGACTCAGGAGGCATGCCATATTGACGACCATGTGTTTGCAGAAGAATGTCTTCTTCACTGGTAAGGAGGATATAACGATCAACCATATTTCCAGGTTGATTGGGACCCGAGTTTTGATACTGCCCCATTTGTAGTGGGGTCAAGTTTATCTCTTGTTGGGTATTCATCACACCTTGGTGTGAAATAGGGTTTTTCAAAACAACCGGAGGTGGTGGTTGCAAATAATGTTGTGGGGCCTACTGAGGGGCAGGTGGCGCTGGAGGGAGTTGTGTGTTCATGGATTCTTTCATCCATTTGAAATCGACAATTTGGGGGAAATGGTGAGTATAATGTCCATAATAGAGCACAAGGTAATTTAGTTCTGAGGTTATTGTTCTTGTTTCCCCCAGCGGAACGATTTTGTTGGGGGTTATTTCCTCCTGGTCTCGGGTGGTTATTGTTTTAGTTTTTTCCTTTCTCCCTGGCATTATTCGACTGATGGGCCGGAATTTCCTTATTCAATTGTTCAAAATTATGAACTTGTTGAATGGGAGAGGGTTGAACAAAGTTAACACCGACATGTGGTTTTCATGGTTGAGGAGCAACCGGCTGGGGAGGACCAAGAAATGGAAAATATGGATTTTTTTGTGGAGACAATCCATATAGAGTGTAAGAATTTGACACACTTCCACTACTGATAGGGATATGGGTGAGGGTTGAGGGTGAATGCATACTTGGTTGAGATACCAGATGCATCATGGGTACTGGTGGGGGTCCACCCAATGGTGGAGGGGTAGAAATAGGATATGATTGTTGGTGAGTGGGAGGGGGGTAATAAGATGTCCCTCCATATGGTTGTGGATATTGATGGGTACTATAAGTGGGTGATAGGTGGTCTTAAGGGTTGAGATGGGTCATAGAACCAATCAACCCATCCGCAATGTGGGACATCCCAGGTTTGTTCTGGCCAAATGGTATGGGTCGGGGTGCATCAAGTAATACTATGTACAAGTAACCTAATTGGTCATAGATGAGGTCAAACTATTGGGCCTTTTTGATGGCCTCTTCTTATTATTGAGGAAAATTGGATTCTACATCCTTGACAATAAGAGAGACGAGGGATTTGAGAAACCAGTCGAGACCTTGTTCTTTGGTGGTTTCAGTTTTACATAAACTATGTTGCCAATGCCATTTATGGATGTGGTCAGATATATGGATAGCAGTGGTTTGCTTTAACTCAAAGAGAGGTTCTAATCCAGTATCATGACGAACTGGTAGTTGGAAAAAGGACAAAAAGGCCTTGACCAATGAATCAAAAGTCACATGGGACCCTAATTTTTTGTCCACATACCATTTGGCTGATGAACCAGTGGGGGTTCTTTGAAATAAAATGAAGTGGATGGAATCATCCATGATGCTGTTTGAAGAGCACCATAAGTATAAGGTCATAACATGTTTGGCAGGATATTCCCCTGGTTTTCCTTCAAATTTTAGAATATCTGAAGGAAATTTTGTATGCATATTGGGCCAAGTGTGGTCATGAAAAATGGGATTATTTGTGAGTTTGGTTAAATTAGGAATATTGAGGGATGCCAATTATGGCATAGGGATATTTGGTGGAGCGTTAGTTCCAACCATTATGTGTGTAGGTAATGGACCTGTCCCTTCAGAGGGAGTTGGTGGGTTTGTATTTCTTCCTTGAGAAGAAGTTTGACCCCCGCCTCCTTGTGAACAAGAACTAATAGATGGATGAACTTGGGTATTGGACCCAATAAAAGTGGAACCAAGTAAAGATGATCCCAAAACAATAGCACTCAATGGGGTGTGAGATGGTTGAGCTGGTGAGTTGGCAAGACTAGGGACTCCTAGAATAGGAGGGAGATTCTACAAGCGTTTAGAGCGACGAGGATTCTATGGTTCCCCTATGGCTCTGAATAGCTAAGAGAGTGTGTGAACATGGTGACAAAGAGAAATAAATGAACAAGAGCTTTTGACCTTCACAAAATAGTATAACTCACAATTGCATGTAATCAAATAAATCAATTGTAAATAAACAAGCATGTGAATAGGTGGATTTTGTCCGCGTTGGGGAAAAATAAAAAAAAAATGCTCGTTTCCTAAAAGACTTATCATCCTTCCTCTCAATTTAGCACTAGGCCTTCCAATAACACTCAATAGTGGGGTCTAAATCCATTGAAAGAGGAAATAGTGAAGGTTGAAGTAATCAGTTATAATGAGGGGTAGAGGGTGCATATCCCGAAAGAGTTGGTGATATTTCCCAATAGCCACACAAAATCTAATCAAGGTGTGATTGCAACCCACAACTGCCACATGGGTAGATATCATAAGTTTGGCCACTAAGTACCTCGGTCAAAGTGTGACATTTATATTTTTGGCCTCAGAAATGGGTCACGGGATGGATGCCCTCACAAGAGTTGGGTGACTCAAGGAGGGATGCACAGAAAAATCAGACCTCGACCTTCAACCCTTCACAGGTATCTCCCCGCCTTATGGTATAGGAACACTTGACTTGGAGGATCTGAAATATCTCTATTGTCAACTTCTATTGTTTCAAAATGTGAGAACCTGATAACAAGTGGTTATTTGGATGCCTACCCCTGAGATCCTACCTAGACTAAAAATTTCTTTTGGCACCTCCTGTGGAGGAAGATTTAGTGCGTTTTTAGAATTTTTTTAGTTGTGGTGGGCTGAGAGATTGGGGTCATGGACCACCCTCATTTGAATTAATTTGGTGTGGATAATTTCCAAACAAGTAGTCATATCTTTCAGAATTCCTTTGAAGGAAGCCTACTTTGACCTCCACTATTCTAATAAAATTTATGTGTGTGAGGAGTGGCTTTGTGTGCAAGAAAGTGAAAAAGTGTGCAAATATTTTAATAATTTAAGTGTGAGATTGCAACATGTGGACTTCCTATGGTCCTTACAAATATTGTTACCTAGCTTACTATGTTTCTTTGGTACAACCTTGTGGAATATTTAAAGCCCTAAAGAACTATCAATGTAGACATATGGGTCCTTGAAAATCCTTTAAGCTTGTTAGAATGTTGTCTATACTAAGAAAGATTTTGAAACTATCATAAAATTGTAGACATGTGGGCATGTATGGGTCCATTACTTGATCTTTAAAATTTCCTAGAGTGTGATCTAAACTAAGAAACCTTTTTACAAACTATCCTAAGATTGCAAACATGTGGGCATATATGGGCCCTTACAAATCTTTTAAGATGATTTCCAAAACTAAGAGGAACCCTAGGGGGATTTTTCCTCTCCTAAATGATTTGTTTAAGGGAGATGAAATGTCCTGTTAACCACCTTTTCTGATTCTTGAGAATCACACTAGGGTGCGGGGGAAGAGCATACTTGAGGGTTAAAATTGATTTCTAGTCCCAAATTATGTGATTGTGTATGAAAAACAATAACTTCAACTCAAAAATTTGAAAATCCAAATGAACCATCCATGCGGCAACAAAGCAAAAGAGAAGAATAGTGATTCATTTTATCCCTATGTGCTTATGTTAGCTAACCTTTCTTGTGAGAAAGGACTCTAAGTGAAGTGTATTTTCCTTACAAAGTGCAGGAAAATAGAAATTTGAAGGCTAGGGGCCCTCAAACCATTCACAAAAACCCTTACATTTTGAAAAAATGAGACTTATGCGTAGGATATAGTTCTAACAAGCGTGTAGAGGGCGCACAATGCATAAAGTAATGAAGCCTATTTTGTGCACAATGCACATAGTGCATGTCTGTGGGCCTTGAAAGTCATGCACTTCCTGTCACGCATCGGGGAAGAAATTTCCAAGTGAAATACTCCTTCCTCAGCTTTGAATTTTGACTTTGGTAGGTTGGGCTAGGCCATTTTTGGTACCTGTATGTTAAAACAATAAAAACAAAGTGCTCTCAAGACTTAAATAGGGAGGAATTTGATATCGATCCCCAGTATGGTCGCCAATATGTTGTGTTGGTTTTGTTACATGGGTGAGCAAAAACACAACACTTGGATGCTTAGTTAAGTCAGCTAAACAAGAAAAAAGTTTGTGATTTGATTAGATAACCAAACACACATGAAAACAAAGAAATACAACTAAAAACAACTAACAAATAAATGTTAGAGAAGCTTGAAGAACCAGAACCATGAAAATAAAAAATTGACCAATATATAGCTACCAATGGACCAATAGATTCATAGGATAAACACCATAGAGAAAGGCAGGGACTTATGAGTCCCTTCTTCCTTCTTGGGAGGGCTCTTGAGTTCCCTAATTGAAGAAATGATCTCTTAATACAATGGAAGAAATGATAATTGTGAAGAAATAAATTGCCTATTCCCTCAAGAGGTGAGTGGGATGGCCTATTGCAATGGTGCTTGAATGATTCAAAGAGAAAAGGTGATTCTCAAAGAAGAATTATTGCAGCATAACAATACCTTGAAGTTATTATTTTTCTAGCACACCCATGGCACATATTTATAACATCAATTCATGAAAATATATAATTGGTTCATAGTGTGAACAAGGGGCCTTTTAGGGCACTTTCTAGCCCTTGACCATCCTCCAAGCTAGATTTCGCTCAGATATGAGTGTCAAATCATGTTGGGGATCGGACTAGAAGTGGTTGAGGGGATGACAAGATTCATAAATGCATTGTTCATGGAAGTGCATGGCTTTTCTCATAGATAGTCACACATCTTGTGCACTGAGGCCTGTGTTAGCCTGCACTTTATTCACATGCTTCCTTTGGAGAATTTGTGCACTTTGATTTTTGAACCACGTATATAGGTTTTTTTTCCTTTTAATGGATTTTTGTGTTGTAGGTGGACTAATTGTTGCTGGCATTGATGTTTTTCTTCAACCATTGTGTGCAATGTTGTGGACGATTTTTCAGTGATAACAGTGATAATAAAATCTCCAAATTTATAATAGTTGCAATTATGACTCCTGCACAACATCTTAACATGACTCAGGTGGAAAGAAAAAAATACACAATCATGACATACAATCTCATGCAACTTCCCATAACAATTAAAACATAATGCAATCATCTTAAACATATGTAGTGACGAAGAAACAAACACACCAAAAAACATCTAGTCACATAGAAACACAGATGCAAAAACATCATTTAAGAACAATAAACAATAGTGAATAATGGAAAAATTAAAACACACTGAACAACAATTATTCCATCTTCCAACATAATTAACACAATTATTACAATCACTTATTCATATGGTTGTTTCTCTATTTCATGAGAAACCATGACAAGAATTTAGCTCATTGTTACTTTTTGAAACACCATTATGATCATGGCTACCATGTCATATGCATTTTTTGGTTCCCTTCCCCTTTCCATTGTAACACCCCCCAGCTTAATCGAGGAACATTACTTGCGGAACATACACTTAATTTAAAAAAAAATATGCTAACTAAATTCTTGTAGCTTACCAGCTATGGATTATACACAGATTTAACCATTGCAGATACCAATTATTTAAATGTAGCTACATCATGATAACTAAAATGAATGTCGTGCTCTCACTGAGATAAAACATGCACATGACCACCTTCATACTGTGCACATGACAATTCGAGCACGAAATCATAATCCATTACCGTTACTAGTAAACTAGATTAACAAATACATTTAAACCTTGAATTATGAACAACATGACAATTAAGCTCAAACAATTATCCATACTAGTTAAAAAGGTAAATGAAACTAATAATTTCACCATAATAGTATATAATTGATTCTCATGCACAAAGTAAAACACATAGTAGTTAAAATCATACATTAACTCAAGAAAAAAGGTAAACAATTATCTTTTTAAAATAGTTGTGTAGCCAATTGCTTGGGAAGTAAATTCCACCCAAATGAAGAATTGTTGTTCCAAATATCAATAGCAAGTCACCCCCAATCTAGGGATAGGAATCCACAAAAGAAGGGTGCCTCTCATTGTCCACTCATAGCTCAATATCCCACAACTCACTGGTATTCTCCTACAACTATCTCAAATTTTCTCCATCTCTCTTCTTCTTAACCTAATCAACCCAAGGAATGTAACCCTTCACTGCTCTCAGTCCATCAAGAATCCCATTCATTTATCAGGGTCTCTCTTGCATAGGTAACTAGGAATCTCTCTAGTAAGAACTCAAGGGAAGTCACTACCAGGAAAAGTAGCGGCAACAAAAAAAAACACTTGTTGTTACAATGAAACCCACATAAGTGTTCACTATTCAGGCCTGACAACCTGGGTCTTCAATATTTAGCTCGAAAGCACTCCAATACGCTCCAACATGTTACAAAATTTTCTCAGCCATATTTCTCTATCTCTAGTGCTCTTTTCCTCTGCTCTATGTTTTTTGTTCATG
The DNA here is from genome assembly GCA_032191745.1 of Picea mariana. Taxonomy (NCBI): domain Eukaryota; kingdom Viridiplantae; phylum Streptophyta; class Pinopsida; order Pinales; family Pinaceae; genus Picea; species Picea mariana. Next base: position 42,611 of record JASDQU010241818.1, on the reverse strand, counting down.
TAAAACTCTATGTGTAAAAACTTCCTATAACCGACCATATGAATTTCCTCTATTTTCCAAGGATAGTTGACTACTCACTCTACCTAATTTTTATTGTACTTCATCCCCATTCCCTCCAATAACCACATGATTTGAATCTCACACACACCCTCTTATATGAGTTCGATGATCGATCTCTCATACACTCAAACAAAAATTTATAAGTTATCCCCAATTATAATAAAATTCAAGAAAAGGGGTTGAATTAATACCCACAATTAATTTCCCCCTTGGACCCCTCTTAGACACTCTCTTATCCTGTGGAAAAATCATCCCCCATCTCTATCCATATTCCCAAGTAGCTTGCATCACATTTTATTTATTTAAAAACATAAAATACATTTGCATATTACATTGCTTGGCCACAACGACATTCATATCTACATTATGCATAAATTAAATTGAGGATTATTATGAGGATGTTACATTCAACCTCCCCTACAATTGTGCACTTTCCATGGTGCATAGTACCATGCCGAATACATATACAAATGTACATCACATTACAACATTTAGAAAAGAAAAACAAAATTATGTAATTTTTACCCTCCAACAACACTCCCAGCCAAAATATCGTATTTCTCTCATCCTGTTGACCCAAGGACTGTGCTCCCTTCACCATTACCATTCCATCACGCTGCACCATTTTTTTATCAGGATGTCAGTGTGGGTTACCAAAATTATAAGATGTGTTTTAAGAACTCTAGCTACCCAAAAATGAAGTATTGCATTTTCAATTTATGTTTTCTTCAAAATTGACAAACATATGTGATTATTCATACCACACAGTTTCTTCATGCTTCCATGTTGCATATTCAGCAATGTAGTGGGTCCATTAAACCTTTACCATCCATATAAATTTTTTCCTGAGAACGTTAACTTTCCAGTCAAGGATGTGTACTGGTTCCACCCAAAAATCCCCTTTGTTTTCCACCTCGATCACATTCTAATCAATTATGTGGTTAGAGTCAGATGCATATTTCTTTAATAATGATACATGAAATAAATTATGCTCATGGATGCAGACAATTCTAGCATGAATTCAAATGAAACTATATTCTCTAATATTTCAAAAGGCCCACAAGATCTTATTGCCATCTTTGGGAAGCAACCCAATCTTAGAGAACTTCTTTTCACTTTCACTTTTATAAAAACATGTTCACCACTTTAAAATCTCTAAAAACTATATTGTTGTATGCACAACTCTTCTTTCTTTCCCAGGAAACCTTTAAATTTTGTTTGATCTTTGTCATCTGGTCTTCCATTTCTCTAAAACATTCTATCTCAATGATTACTATTTCTATTGAGTTATCCCAACTCACTAGTGTATTACACTTCCTACCATACCATGCCTCAAATGGACTCATTTTTAGTGAGTTTTGATACCCATTATTGTAAGAAAACTCTACTAAGTGGATATAATCTTCCCACTTTGATGTTTGGTCCATCACATACATTTTGAGTATGTCTTCAATGATTCTATTACTCCTCTCCATTTTCCCATCTGACTATGGGTGATATATTGTATTGAGATTTAATTTTGTTCCAAATCCTCGAAACAAACCTTTCCAAAAATTAGACGTGAATTTTGGATATCTATCTTAAACAATTTCCTTAGGCACCCCATGTAGTTTGGTAACTTCATTCATGTAGATCTCGACAATATTTTTTTCCTTGTGTGTTGTCTTCATAGGAATAAAATATGCTTCCTTGATTAATTTATATACCGCCACCATGATGGAATCATGTTGCTTCACTATTTTGGGAAGCTTTGTAATAAAATCAATTGTAACCACTTCTCATTTCCACTTGGGAATAGGCAATGGTTGTAGAATCCCTGCTATATTTCTATGCTTTTTTTTTACCTTTTGGCATTCTAGACACCTAGCAATATAATTAACCACTTCTTTCTTCATTCTCGACCAAAATTATTGTCTTATTACAATTTCAATTGTCTTTTGATATCTTGGGTGCCCATCATATGACACATTATGCATTTCCCTTAGCACTATATTTTTCATCTCTCTTAAATTTGACACATATATTTTCCTTTTGTACATGAGGGTTACATCCTCTTTTAGCTCATAATAATTAATTTTCTGATGTAAATTGTGTTGTTGTAATGCCTAATTTATTTTTAGATATTTTTGATCTAAATTTGCAGCCTTTAAAATCATGTCTCTTAAATTTTTTTTGAACATGCTAATGGATAAAATATGCATTTCATGAGCTCTTTTGATGAGTGCATTAACCACCTGATTTTTCGTTCCTTTGATATGCTTAATTTCAAAGTCATATTCACTCAAAAATTACAACCATCTAATTTGTCTGGAATTTGATGTTCGTTGTCTAATAAATGTTTCAAACCATAATGGTATGTTCTTAACTCAAATATTTGACCCATATGGTAATGTCTCCAAATTTTTATTGCATGAAAAATGGTTACCAATTGCAAGCCATGTCTATCATAATTCCTTTCATGTTCTTTTGGTTTTCTGGATTCATAGCACACCACATGATTTTTTTGACTAAGGAATCCCCCAAGCCCTCCTTTGAAAGAATCCATGCACACTAAGAAATATTCGTCTGAATCTACAATATTTAATATGGGTGCACTTGTCAATATGTCTTTCAGTTGTTGAAATCTTTCTTCACACTTGGAATTCCATTCAAATTTCACTCCCTTCTTTTGCAAAGAAGCTATTGGGATTGCAATCTTCGAAAACCATTTTATGAATCTTCAGTAATAATCGGAAAGAACCATAAATGGTTTGAACTATGTCACATTTATTAGTTTTTCCCACCCTCTAATGGCCTCTATCTTATTAGGATCAACTGCTATCCCATATGTTGATATAATATGCCCCAAGTAGTGAATCTTCTTTTGATAAAATATGCACTTACTTAGTTTGGAATACAACTTGTCCTCTCTCAAAAATTATAGCACTATTCTTAAATGTTTCTCATGCTCTTCTTTTTTCCTTAGATAGATGAGTATATCATCCAGGAAGACAATCACAAACTTTTCCAGGTATTCCCTGAACACTTCATTCATCAGGCACATGAAAACAACTAGGGAATTTGATAGTCCAAAAGGAACTACTATAAATTCATAGTTCCCATATATTATTCTGAACGATTTCTTATTAATATCCTATTTCTTTATCCTCACTTGATGATACCCTAATCTTGCATGTTTTAGCAGATCAAAAAGATCATCAATTCTTAGAAAATGATATTTGTTCTTTATTTTGACCTTATTCGATTGTCTGAAATCAATACACATCCTTAAGGTTCCATATGTCTTCTTCACAAAAATAATAGGGGATCCCCATGATGATACACTTGGAAATATATACCCCTTCTTTAATAGTTCTTCAAGCTGCATCTATAATTCTTTCAATTATGGTGTGCCCATTCTATAAGGTGTCTTGCACATTGGGGTGAGTCCTGGCACCAAATCAATAGAGAAATCTATTTCCCTATTTGGTGGAAATCTTGGAATTTCTCCAAATACATCTTCAAAATATTTCAAGACCAGATGTTCTTTAATACTTGTCACTTTTATCTCTGGTTTCCTCTTCCATATGGGATGCAAAAATTTGACATCCCTTCCTGAAACACTTTTTTATCTGCATGGATAAAATTTATTTAACAAGTACATATCTCATAATGCCTTGAATATTTCCCTCTTTCCCTCCCTCATCAATAATTTTTTTTGTCTTGTTCTAATAGGCTAGGGCAACATGTTTTTCCAACCAATCCATGCCAATCAGGTAGTCATACGAACCCAATAGTATGATATTCACATCTACCTTTGTGTTGAGTCCATTCATGTCTATTGGAAAATATTTAACCAACTCATTGATCTTTCTCTTAGTCCCCATGGCTAACTGAACTAACCAACATTTATTATGCTTACTCCTTTGCAAGTGAAATATTTCAACAATGTTAGAGTTTATATAACTATGGCTAGCTCCATAATAAATAAAATTTGTTATGGGTAGGTTATCAATCTTACCTTCCACTTCAATCATGGGGGATTTATACTCTTCTTTATTGTTGTCCAAGGATTCATAA
>JASDQU010241818.1:18972-31291 GCA_032191745.1 Picea mariana | reverse complement strand
TTATATATTTTTTTTATAATACAACAAAACAAACAACAAAAAAATGGAATTTTCAGTAGGTAATTGGAGCCGTCACTGAAAAAAAACCTTCATATTTCTATACCTGTGCTATCACGCCACCATGAATTCTCTAGAAGTTTGTGTCACCCGAGGACACAACATTGTAAGTCTAGTCCTGGCTGTCCATTTTCCATTGCCCATCAACAAACCATCCCATCATCTCCACCTTCTACAAAGAGAGGAGTCACACGCATCGGAGCTCGAACTGCCCATCTACGAAATGCTTCATGAAACCGAGTCAATGCACCTTGTCTTCTTATCCGCGTACTCCTATTTTGACATCAAGGGGAGAGCTTCTTTCATTCTCCGCTATGTGATCAGACTGCCCTCTTTACTTCGATTAGCTATGGAGGCAAAGAACCTAGGGCTCATGAAGATGCATAGGTATCATGTTTTTAAATTCTGAGAAGACTAAGAGCCCGTTGGAGTCAGAATCATATGCACATATCATCCTCTGGCAGTTTTCCTACTCTTCCCCTTGCATGAACCTCAAATTACACAACACCTGTTGAAGCTCTGTGGAGGATATGAATCCTTCATTATTCATATCGTAGACTTGGAAAGATTCCATCAAATCATTGCACTAGTCATCACTGAGTAATTCATTCTATGATCTAACAAATTCATCGAATATCAAGCTACCATCTTCGCTTTCAGAAACTGGTGTAATCAAATATTTCAAATCTTCTTCCGAGATATCCATTCCGAATATGTATTAAGTGCAAGGTGATCATTAGAAGCCTTGCCTATATAGGAGAATGTTAGGATCAGATCCTAATCAATCTGACATTCATAATACTATATATGCGTGCCCTCGTAGAAAACTTGTAACCATTTTTCCTGGCGGATCCCTTCCATCCTTCTTTCAAGGCGTTAACATTAGCCTTTTACTAATGGTAGGGGACCAAAGTCTATTTTGTGCTTGAAACTCAGCATATGAAGTGGACACTTGACGTGCCATGTGATAAACTGAGATTCCTCATTACCTTAGATCATGCCAGTCAATAATATGCTTTTTAAATCGATTTGAATTTCATGGCGGCTGGCTACTCATTTTGGAATTGATGGACCATAAAAACGTCTACTTATGCATTTTCACTAGATCAAAATCCCTGATTTTAGATATGATGTGGAAGCTGACAGTCTAGGAATAATATCACCAATGTGGAAGCAGATCACTACAAATCAAATCGGATTTAGTCTTGCAACCTCCTGCAGAAAAATTTCTTTGTTTAGTTGAATATGAATCTAAAAATGGATTTAAGGGGATATGATGAGAATATGTGATATGAAAAAAAATGGATCTTCTTACCTCGTCGATCCCTCTTAACGTGCACTTACTTGTGCATTCCTTTAGCCATCTATTCCAGTGCGCCTTTATCTCGTCCAGTTCTACCATGCAACCTCAAATGCATACCATGCAATTTCATTTGACCGAGTAAAGGATGCATATCTTCTTCAACGTTTTTTTCTTTATTTCCATTATAGACCGTGAGTAATATGCAAGAAAATATTTATGCACAGTGAAATAGCAAATAGTGATAAAAAAAATTGTTTTAACCAAATTAATTAGGGTCCTGTGCTAGTGAAGGCTGGTTGAAAACTAGTTATTGATCGTCTGCATCTTTGATTCTCTATAGAGGTCCGATGGATAGAAAAATAGAATCTTAGACGTGCCTTCATCGACCTACCTTGTTACCTACCTTCGACCTGTGCATTTAAAATTTATGATATTTTGTTCGTTGCAGGGTTATCTCCAAGCATCTACAGGATAAGGGACGAAGGCAAAGCCGAGCTAGAGTGACAGGGATTCATGAATACTGACAGGAATCAGGGCTCCTCTTTCTGCCTGGGAATAGAGATAAATTATTTTTAGATGAAACTACTTCGTGCTATGGTGAGTTTTTAACTCACTGTGTATGTTCGTCTCTTTTTACCTGAGAGGGGAAAACCAATGATGCTTGTTTTTCTATTGGTTCATTTGCTTGTGTATAGCTTGTTCAATGAATGGTATTTTCTCCCATGCCAAAGCTCTCCTTTATTTAGTTAATGTACTTACTGTTTTATTTCTTTTATTTGCAGAGGGAAGCACACATTTTTGTTTATGTATTTATCTTAAAAAAAAAATAAATTATTCTGCAACTTATTACAAATTTGTGAGCAAAGGGAAATAACTGTAGATGAAAGATAGATTAGGAAAAAATTTCATCGTCAATTAATTAATATTCTTGAAATCAATCAATCATCCTACTTTATGATCCTCGGGATTGCACGAAGCGTGAAGGAGAGCATACTTATTTTAACAAATAAAAAAACTTGAAAATGAAATCCTACCTACACTACACTAATTGAAAATTAGAGATTAGTTACATGTAGTCAAATAACCAATGTAGCCATGCACACAACAGTAATAATAATATGTTATCTTTCAATTTTGTAAATGAGAATCGGAAATATGTATGAACGTGCAAAATTAGCTGTTGAAATTGTGAATTAAAAAAATAAAAAGAAAAACTAAATGGATCTAACCTAGTGTTCTCTTGAAACCATCATTTGATTAGGTTTTCGTAGGCGCAATTTGTCTTTCTCAGACCATACTACAGCTCCTCGTTGTCCTCCTTGACCTCCTACTCACTTAATTGTTCTTCATTAAATATGCAGAATTCTTCGTATGTTAATTCTTTGTTTTCATATGGAGGAGTAATTAAGCCCTCCACTGCTGTCAAGATATTCTCTTTGTGAGAAGAGGAGATATAAACCTTTGCAAGGATCTGATTAATTTGTTCCAAGATGAAATTCATTGTTAAACCATCTTGTTAACGAGATTCTTACAACACCCAAAACTGAAATCAAAATAAACAAACTTAAATAAAAGAACTCTTATTGAAACAGAAAACAATTGCTCTTCACAGTTGCAGAAATTAAATGCTCTTGATAGTTGGTAGGGGCAGTGAGGAGTATACACTAAATTATCTCTATGACCCTTAGAACCAACACATGTAGATCACACTTGTATAAATTAAACACTCTTGCATAAATTGAAATTTGCAGAAATTAAAATTACTTTTGCCTAGTTGGCAGGGAGAACATGAGGAGTCTCCATTCAGGTAGCTGCTATGACCACTTACCAACACATATAGATCACACTTGCATGATTTGAAATGAAAAAGAAACTAGTACCTCAATCCATCGTGCTTCCCTGACAACAAAACCAAAATGTTGGGCTCTAAAGATGTCCTAAAACAACCTCTATGCATCAACTGAAGGTAGGTATTGGCACAAGAATTTTACTTGTTGCCTACATAGGTTCTTACCTTCCATTTTCAATACCTCATCCTCCAGAGATGAAACACCTGCAAAGGGGAAAACAATCGTAACAAAAGAAACGACAGTTTTTCAAATGAACGACACTACCTTCAAAGGGAACAATAATCGTAAAAAGGGAATGCCAGTCGTTACATTGGACCGAACTAATGTTGTATTAATTTCATTGTAGTACTTGCCCAACTATTTAATTTATCAATCCGAGCTTCGTAAACTTACGAAGCACACACAAAGTATATGCAGGATTGAAGTGGAACTAATCTAATCTAATGTCCAAGCTACAATTGGAGTTAAATCATTAATCTAATGTGGGAAGATGAAACACATGACTTGGAATTGAATTGCTACAACACACGACTGAAATGAAATTAATCTAAGAATGGAAAATTGCGTCAAAGGATAAAAAACATTTGAATATAAACAAGAAGACACATGTGAGATCACTCTAATAGTAAAGCAATGTCAAATTACATTACAAGAATCAAATGACAAATCATGAAACAATAATGAAAGCATGAATCAAACTAAGAATCCCTTTCTCCACAATCAAACTTATATTTCAAATCCTAATGACTACTACTAAATGATTACTCACTAACTACTACTCCCTCATGAAGAGAGAGCACTATATTTTATACATGAGAGCCTTGAATATAAGATAACCATGTCATAATTACAGATCCACTATTCATTCAACTATTTTCCCATTATTACAAGATATGATCCCTTCAAATCCTCACACATATCTCTCATACATCTTGGATAAGATATTCCAACCAAATATCCATGATATTCTCCTTGGAATAGGCTTGAATTATCTCCTCAAATCTTGAAATGGTGGAGGAAGTATTCAAGCAGTCCTTTTGAATTAATCCTTTACATATTCCTACACATTACAAAGATCACACATTTTTGAGATATATATGAAAACATGTAGATTTTCAAATATTTAATCACAAATTCCCTTTTAATACTAAAATGAATAAAGTGGAGAATAATAAGGTGAAACCCATGTATATTTATGAAATGATATCATGAAATGTTAATGGGACGATGAAATGTGAATATTAATGAAGGGAAAGGTGGATGAAAATAAGAAATTTCTGAGCCCCAACATCAGTCAATCTGCATCATCCAAAAACATTTCAATTATGAACAAGTAAACTTAGGATGAATAGGGATGGTTGCAACTCTATTATGCATCTCGTGTTGTTAATAATTACAAATAATAGTGCTACGACTGATGTCCAAATGTTGAATGACAATGCTTTCACTTCTATGTTGCAACTCCATGCTACATGAATTGTGATGGAATTTTATGTTGCTACTTAATGTTCTGATTCCAAGTTCAATCCATGTGTCTCATGAAGATTAAATTCCAACTGGAAATCGTTGGTGATGGAGGGAAGGAATTGTTAATTGGGAAATGGTTGGGAAGTGAACCACCATAATTTTTCATCTCCACAATGAATGGAAACAGATTGACAAAGGAGGCATTGGGGATAAAAAGAGAAGAGGAAAGACATTAAAGGGGGTTTTTTGTGGAGGAAACAAGTGAATCAACTCTAGTCATGTGAAGAAGAATCATATATATTTCCCACATTGTAATCAAAGGAGTTCTAGAATAAATATTAAAGGCAAGGAATCATAGCCTATTAGTGTTATTTTGATTGTAATCAGATTCTTCTATTTCAGTCTTTAAATAAAAGTAAATGAAACTTATGTTAAATGTTAAATACATGAGTTCCATTGTGAAGTATAAAGGAAAAGCATATTACTATAGGTGTTATACCTATTGTAGGGATTTTTTGCTGCACCAATTTCTAATATCCATGCCTCGACCTCTTCTCCCTTGTTGTTGTGTCAAGCACCAACAACCCTCCTTTTTCTTGTAATTTACTCATAAATATTCCTCAAGAAAATTGAGCCCCTCTAATGTTTTGGCTTTAAAAACTATTCAAATTGTACCTTCTCAATGGATTCTTCCTCCCACTCTAAAGATGTTCTTAACGATTTATGCTTTGACTAGGTCTATATCTTTCAACTTTAAACACTTGAGAAAGTTTTAAGTTAAATATTTATAGTTCAACTGAGTTAATTAAAACTCCTCCAATGTACATCAAATGAGTTTCCACTAACTCCTTTGATGTACATCGAAGGATTTCCCTCCAACCACACCGATGAGAATAAAAAAACTTATTTTTTTCTCCTCTCAAAAGGTTTTCCCATCGATTTCATTGGAATAGTTTCTATATTATCCTCTGATAACGTATCAAATTTTTTTGTGCCAAGTCCTCTGATGTGCATCGGGGAATTTTCCATGAATTCCTTTGATGCACATTGGAGGACTTTCAGCTAAATTCAATGGTTTTCTCCTCAAAGTTCATGTCACAATTAATGCATCCTAAACACTTATAAAAGCACTGATCACCCTCCCTTTCCTTACCATTGTAGGATATTTCCCAAGTAAAGAATGGAGAATCAAACCATGAAATAGCAAGACCAAAACATCTTCACCCTTGACCACCTTCAACCTCACATACGACGTACCTCCAGTTACTAAACCCTAGCCCATCCGACAACGTTATTATTTTAAGGTTATGTAAAATTTTATGTTTAGGTTTCTCATGCCAGTAAACCCCATAAAATATGAGCCCTTTTTCTCTAACCATCTCATAATCTCTTTGAATATTCTCCTCGACCCCTATCTTCTCGACATATATTCTTTTCCACAGTAATTTTAAGCCCAGGTATATCGACGACCCACAAGCGACTTCCACACAACTGGCTGGAAAATTAAATCAACACTATGGTGTCAAGACGAGCTAGGTTGTATTTATCATTTGATATTATGTCCTTAACTTGGATCTCATTTAGTCCTGACCTCATCCAAGGTATAACCCATAAACCCTATTTTCCTTAACTCTTTTTAGACCCATTGAAAGTAGGAAGGGTCAAACCTCTCCCAACCATATCTTTTAGACCTCATAATTTGAATTAAAAATTGCACCCTTGCATCTATACTTAATGTGAATTCGATACAACTTCAATTATTTTCAAATACTACCATACAAACTTCCCCCGCTTCCATCAGAAGTCTTCCACCTAACTATTCCAATACACATAGACATACTACGTTGACTTCCCCAGCTTGCATATAGACCGTTCGGAGTATTTCACGTCAACTCCTTTGATACATCGAAAGAGTTTGTATCAAATCCTCTGATATATCATAGGAGTTAAGATTAACTTTGCAGATTCTTCATGCGAACCCCTCCTCTTCATTCGAAAAATTGACACTAACTCGTCTGATCACTTCGTAGGAGTTGTTACAAGTATTTACAGTCCCACCAATGATATTTCCACCAAATCTTTCTATGGATACATTAAACTATAGAAGTAGTTGACACTAACCCCTCTGATAGTCATTAAAAAATTTCGTAAAAACTGCTCCGATTTTGACCTTTTGAGCATCTTTTAAGTCTGTTTCTTCTCTAACTCTCACCAAATTTCTCACCATGCCTACTATTATACTTTCATATTTGGATGAGGATATTCCACCCAACATCAACTCAAGTGAATCCTCAAGTATTTGAATATACTTAGATAGATTAGTTTTATGTACCAATTATATTTTTCTTTGCAGTGATCTCACCCTTTCCTTATAGGTTCATACATGTCTCCAAGGAAGAAAATGACCAATAAAGAACCTACCACCAATCCCTACGGAAGTGGCTGATAGATTTAAGATGAACTAGACACTCCTGGAGCCATGTACAATGATACCTCTATATTCCAATATAAGGGAGAATAGGTTCTTAGATGAGGGGATGTCTACCAAATGTTTAAAATAATAAAAAAAATTCCCCCAATGTTGACGACCGAGGTGAACTTAATATTTTTAAGAACATTAGAAGGTCTGGGATATTTACAGTATCATTCCATGTTTCTTTGTTTCCTTGTGCCAATGCTATCACTTGGACACTGAAACAAGTTGATTTGGAAAACATATATGTATACAAAGCTCCGAGACAACCCATAGTGTCATTACAGCTCACAAACCTAACCAATTGTTATCATATGGAAAATGAATGAAGATGCTAGACATTGAGCTAGTTGGGGGGTTCAAGCATACATCCAAGGATCTATGCACCACCTAGTACAAACCAAACAAAGTGTTCAAACTCAGACCCACTAGCAGATATCCCACGTCTGCTTGCAGAATACCTCATCAATACATGGTGGCCATGTTATGTAGGTTGTATAGGGATAAAGATTCCTCCAAGTTTTTCCTATTACACATGCCATTAATTTACTACTTCATGGACAAAGGATAGTCATTCAATTGAGATGAAATTCTATCAACAAACCTGACAGAGGCCATTACTGCATTTGTAAAATACCATCTTGGGACCTTCGCCAATTTCCATATGTCTTCATATCTCATGGACATATTGTGCATATCCCACTAGTACATGAAGATGGGTTGGGCATGGCAACAAACTAACCCAGCCATTCATATATACTACCAAGTGGTCTGTGATCAGAAGTACAACATTGAATACCAAAATATTTACGAGAACTTTCTAGCTCCATTGTATGAATCCATATTTTGCACACTCTCTCCATTCATGATTGATAAAGAAATCACCATCATTAAAAGAATTGGAAATTGGTACTTGATGGAACATGGAATCTACATTAGAGTGTACTGAGCCATGAAAAACCCTCATTTACTGCATTTATTTATACCATATAGATTAGTTCTTCAATAGGTGGCATATCATATGGTAATCCACAGATTCAGTGGAATACTTTACAATGATAAGAAGGCGATATGGTCTCCACTCGCACTATACAATAGCACGTGTTCTTTTTCAAACACTAAAAACTCCTAGGAGGAAGTAGATATTTTACTTCCATATCATTTTGGGAAGGAAAGGTTCATGAGACACTACCCCAAAAAGGTCGTAAAAGAACATTTCAACAAGATAGGCCTACCTTGGGAGTACACATCATAAATTTAGGAAGAGGAGGAAGTACACTACAATACTAGAACTTATGATGAAGTGTTGTTAAAAATATGATGCAGACCCTTAGGGAAGATTGCAAATGAATAAAAGGAACGAGAAGAGGCTATAACGAAAGAATAAGAATGCATAGAGATAACTTCTACCATTACTGCATCTACAAAGTCCATATATAGAGAGGAAGAGGAAACATTGACAGATAGGAAAATAAGAGACAAGGATACAGTTCACAAGAAGAAGAATGATGCCTAAAAAAGGAAAACAATGATTGAGTCTGAAAAAGATAAAGATAAAATCGATATGACAGTCAGAAATAAGGAAAAAGAAAAGGAAGTTGCCCATAAAGAGGTTAAGAAAAAGGCAACAACAGGAGCAGAAGTGGCACAAAAGGTATCTAAGGAAGCTACATACAAAGGAGGAANTCTGAGCCCCATTTAAATCAGGAGAAGTCCCAAACCTGAATAAATTCACATACGACAAGGCTTCAAGAAAAAATGTGCAAGAATAGGTTAAGAATGTTCCTACAATGGGAGGATACCTGATATTGGTTGTTACACAAACCCCTATAAGAAGATATGTTAGAGAGTGCCCCATTGTCATAGCCTCCGTCAACTCTGCCTTCATGACCGCCATAGAAGAAAATGTCTGAAATCTATGCCAGTAGAATCTAGAGAAAGAATAAAGGATTAGGGAGATTGATGAAAGATTCAACAGGTAACGGTAGATGAATTTAGCCTACAAAGATTTAAATCTAGCATGGAAAAGGTCAGAATTGAGCTCGAGGAAGACATAATCGACATGTACACTCACCTGTATATGTTCTAGGATATAGCTCCTATCATCATAGACCAACATAACATAATGCAAACCAATATCAAACATTTCAATACTATCTGGTATGGCATGAAAACTACTTATACATGCATCAATTGAGCTTTGTCATCTCTCATCTAGTGAAAGGAAAACCAACATCTATGCACTAGATCACTGCTAGCAAGCGAGACAAAATGTAGGCCGAGAAAGAAATAGATCAATGACAATATGTTCACGCTTACACAAGGCAACACAAGAATTGATCAATATATGTTGACTCCCCCAGCTAGAAGAGCTTGGAAAGAACTTTGTAATGGATGAATTTGTCGACAAGATGAAAGATGACACAAGTCATAGATGACAGGTCATCGAGTAAGCCACTACAATAAAAACTGACCTAATATAACAATACCTTATTCAACCAACAAAGGTCCATACTATGGTTCAAGCATTCATGGCTAAATTATCAAAATAAATGCATACCATCGATGAAAATGTAGTTATGCATACAACTACCATAGAAGATATTTCATATCGTAGACTCATATCCTTGTATGATTATCTAGAAATATAGACAGTATACCTTTGAGGGAAGAGTGCATACAAAGATGAAATAGAAAATCTGAAATCGCTATAGCCTATACTCTATTTTGTCTTTTCTAAACTACACTCTTTTTTGTCTTTACTTTGTATACATGTCATCAAGTAGACAAAAGGTGAACAATTTTGTAACCGTTTCTTTAAGGGAATACAAAGAGTCAAAATGGAGTTAGGAAAAATGATATAAATATAAGGATAAACCCACTTTGAAGGGGCTCTTGAAGAATTGTATAAACTCAAGAACTAATTTGAGGACAAATATCGTGTTATTGAATATTGAGAAGCCCTTAGGGCCAGCTTTGAAAAGGGAAAAGAATTTGTGTGTGTGGTTGTTTTGTTGTTAACTATTTCAAGTGGAATGTATGTTGTTCACGTGGACTATAAGGACAATGTTTTCTTATAGACTAGTATGATGCATTCAATTTCATTTATTATTATTTTTTTCCTTTCTTCTTTTTATAAAGCATGATCTCATGAGTTGTTATGTATGCAAAAATATAATTTGTACTTTTATTGTTATATGTATGCATGCATGTGTTTCTAACTTTGCACATATATTTTGTTAGGATATTTAGACACTTAGGAGTTAGTTAATATCTACTTCGTCTAATGTGTCATTAGGTAAAATGTGTTTCTTAGTGTTTTTCTTTACTATGCATTAGTAAGCATTTGTAGTTAGGAAATTCGATGATCATGATATGTTCCCAACATAGAGTGATTCAACGATTCATATTCTCCTTGATCTTAACAACTACATTGATTCATGGCTTAGCACTTGATTGGTCCAAGATATCTATTTAAAGAGAATGGAGGGTCATTTTTTGATGATTGATTGTTAGAAACTCTCTTGTAAAATCTCTCTGTAATTTTTTGTTTTGCATTAATAAATTGCTCCAAGTGGTCTCATTAACTGGGGCCATGGATGTTTCCCTGTAGGGGTTTTACCATGTTAAAATATCATTGTATTGATCTTTGATATGGTTGTGTGAGTGGTTACTGAAGATGTTCGTCCTCTGTTGAAATACCTGTGTTTTTGAACATGGTATCATATCCTATTTGAAGACTCACTCCTGTTGTAGATCGAGATCGTGAATCCAAGTTGCCTTATCTTTGGCTTATACCATTTTTCGTACATTTATGGGCCGAGAGGATTGTTTCATTATGTTTAGAGTGCTCATTTATGTCATGATATTTTTTCATTTCACTTGAAAACATTTATGTTTTCCCAAGATATGACCATTTCAGTCAGATCCAGAGGTATAACGATTGAATATGCCCTTTTTAAATTTTTCCAGAGCATTATTTTAGTTTTATTTCGGTTTTCATTTTTTTGTTTCTAGGTTTCTACTCTTTTGTATATGCATATGCTCTTTTACCCACACCCTATGCGATCTCAAAAAATTAGATACAGATCGAAAAAGGTGCATTTTTCGGGTAAGCTAACTGAGATCTAACCCTTGTTGTCATCGAGAAGCGAAATTTTTTTCTTGTGTGAAAAGAGTTTTTTATGAGCACGCTCTCCAAGTCCATATTCAACAACAAAAACAACAACCCCAATCCTCCTTATAAACAATACAATATGTTTTGCTAGCTCACTTGGTTAAAAGTTTCCTTATTAAGTAAGAGGTATTGAGTTCAAATCTCTTTTTTGTTACTATTTTTGAAAAAGTTCATGCATCCATTGTAAAGTGTATTTCACTTCAAGTTAAAAATGAATCACTATAAGTATCTTTAATATTTTATTTTAAAGTTATTTATTTTGCATGCAACTTTCTTTTATAAAGTAACTTCATTGTAAAAGTGATTCCCACTTCTTTTTATAAAAGTGGGTCACTTCATAAATAAACTTATCTGTAAAAGTGAAGTTTTTTGGAGGGGTATCACCATGTGGACCAACTTTTACTTTCCACGTGGCTCTTTGGTTACCGTTTATGCATTTTTTTAAATGACATAATTGTCACATCTGAAGTACGTTTTCAGTGCCGTTTTTTTTTAACTTCCTAATTTTTTAGATCTTTCCATTCAAATCATTAGTTTTAGTTTTTAAATACATATTATTTTCATATTTAATATGACTTCTTCTAGTGATCTTTTGCTTACCGGCACCAATTACTTCTAATGGAAATATCATATGGAGGATTTATTAAGAAGTAAAGGATTCTACCTGATTACCTTGGGAAAGGAAAAATAGCCCAATGATGATGAAAATAAAGTCAAATGGGATAATAGGAATGACGAAGCATGTGGATTGATCAAAATTTCCATCTCTCCTGATTTAAGGTTCCACCTTCAAGAAATTGATGTCCCTGATGAAGCTTGGGAAAAACTTGAATCTTTGTTTGGTAAACACAATATTATTTGACCACATCAATTAGAAAATCAGATACTAGCTTTAAGTCCAAATGAATTTTCTTGCATTGAAGACTATCTATCTATGTTTAAAACACTTAAAACGTTATGTGAGGAGTGTAACATAAAGTTGGAGGAAGAGC
>JASDQU010241817.1:20154-37610 GCA_032191745.1 Picea mariana | reverse complement strand
TCTCTAGTGTTTTGGTTTATTGTCTTGGCATTGTATTGGCTATCTATATTAAGGAAGTTTTTGTTGGGTTTTCTCCCCCATGAGGGTTTCCCAGGATAAATGTTGTGTATCTTGTGATTGTGTTTCTCTCAGTGATCCTACCTATGCTATTGTTATCTAGTAAATTGAAAAGAAAACTAATAATAGCTCAAAACTTAACACTATCATCATCATCTATGGTAATGTAAAGACAGCCAGCCAGAGTCCAGACCTTAATTCAAATTTAACTGTTGTTCTAACTTTTCCAGCCAAAGAAACAAAAAAACATATATGCTTCTAAATTTTCACCAAAGAATGTTTGCTGGACCTGAAATTCACTGGAATATGATAGAAAATCCTTGTGCAGAATTTTCTTCCTTTGAAAGCTTGATGTTCACAAAAAACCAACTTCAACCTCCTTAATGTACTCCAACTAGCATGTTTTAGGTGAGAAACAATTCAGGGTTTGGGAGGGTTATATAGACAAGAAAATGAAAGGTGAGAGTGGTGGAACTGTCACCATGTTCAAAGAAAAAAAGATATGTTTTCTATATTTATTTTCTGTTTTTATGAGAATGTGCCCCTGTAGAGGGAATCCCAGTGTACCCCCTACGTACTGGGAGCATCCCATTTCTGCAGGCAGCATCCCCAGTGAAGTCCYCAAGTACCAGTGCCATACATGCGACGACAATGGACATACCCAATGAAGTCCCCATGTAGCACAAGTACCAGGGGCGTACATGGGACAGCACGGGACCTTGCCAATGAAGTCCGCAAGTCCAGGGAGTGGGGGAAGCACAAGGGGCACATCCCCAACCCCTAGGAAYGTGTCCCCATGGAACATTTGGTTTTTTCAGTCATTGATTTATAGGGTTCATAAATTTACAGCTTCTCTCAATCACCTAGTATGACTGAAAGCTATTCAGCAGATAAACTAAGCTTCTGGAACCAATTAATTACGATTATGGGAGGAGGTTGAGACTTCAAGGAAGCAAGATGTCAAAGAAAATGGCTCAATCGAGAAAATATCTCAACCATGGACATGATTTTTCTCTTGAAGGAACTTGCCATCCAGAATCACAGCTAAGCACATCCGTGAGTTGCACACTACTCATATCAATGGAAGTCTTGAATGCTTTATGCATGCTGTACTGGATTTGGAGCCCATCAAACGTCCGGGCCTGCTGAATAGGCACATCATCCAATATACAGATGAGTAAAAGCAGAAAGAGACTATTTACCTTGCAAACACACATAGATATTAATGAAATTTTAATATAACTTGAGAGAAAGTATCAATACTCTACATTCCTCAATTCTCTATGAATAACAATACCCCCTCTTTATTAAGATTATTCAAACAACTATACAAGATAACTTCAAGTAAATTCTCAACTTCCAAATGCACAAACTCCAAAATATTTTAAGAAGTTTATACTGTAACACAACTTACAAGATCCACAATGGTAAGACGTTCTGTTAGAGCAAGTGGAAGAATAGGCCTCCCATCTGGAGTTCGTGGAATGTTAGGACGAGTACGCTTGAGACGTCTTGGCTCTGTGGAGATTTCGTTCTCCTTGTCATCAAAAAAATGTCGCTTACGCCGAGCCTAATAACATAAAAATGCTAAGCTTCAGTATAAGATTCAGACACTGTTAAAACAATATCAGAGGGCATTCATGAAATTTCAGACCAGTTCCAGAAAAGAATACAAGAAAAGAGAAACAAATCAAGAATTGGGAATATCTTCCCCATTTATTGGCATTCTAGCAAACAAATCATAAACCAACAACTCTAATGTTTTCAAATTACGAAGTTCACATAAAGAGCAGAAGAGCAAGTTTATCTCGATAAAATACAAAACTATACGGTTGAGCACATCACCATAGTCAAACCCATCAAAGTGCTTTGTTGCATACCAATTTCTTTCCTAGAGTGGTTTGAAATTTGAAAAATAAATAATGAACAAATAGCTTGCAGGCCAAGCAAGCCGACTTCTTTCGTAGGTAACTTATCAATCCCAAAAGGTTAGGATATCATTAACTTATAGTAGACACTATAATAATATCTTGCAGACTGCAGTCATTAACCATAATAATGTCAAAACATAATATGTTTGAATTTCCAAAGATACACGAAACAGGGATTCTTGAAAACTGGGAAACAAACTGAAAAGTGAATAGAATTATATTAAAATATTCAAAGAATGATAATAGTACTTATGATCTAATGTGTCCAATCACTAAAATGTGTCTACATCAAAGTTTGAAGTGAAAAATCTAATTATCGCCTATTAAATCCTTTTTTATTGATCACCGCTATGCATATTTATTATTTTGACTTGAAATCATACTTTTTCCATTCTGAACTACAAAGACTCTGATTCGAGAGTGTTTGACCGTGAACTCGTTGTTTATTATACAACTTGGGCCATGTAGACTCTGAATCACATGTTCATTTCTTCTAAGAGAAATCATTTGTACAATGTAACAAAGCTGACATCTTTGAGGTTGAAGGAAAATTTGTTTCGATGTTGTAATAAGCGGTTAATTTAAAGTTTAAACATTGATCAGCAAATCCATTGATGTATTCAAATGATTTCTAGGACCCTTTTAAGGTGATCAAATGCAAATGTGTAGTAGAATGGAGTCTGGACTCCGCTTTGACCTGTCTAAAACAAAGTGTGCAACTATACTCGGAATCCTCATAGCAATATCCATTCAAATATAGAAATTCTTAATCAAAGAAGTGACAGAGCCTGGAGTTATCGCTATTGTAAATCCTTGTGACTTGTCATTTCGTTTATTCCCTGAAAATAAAAAGAAAAGTGGGAAATATTTTCTCTAGGGATAGTCATAAACATTCACATGTTAACAAGAGAGAATGAGGAAGACAGCCAATTGCAAGTTGCATCACCTTAATGATTCTTGAACGTTGTACCTCAAAAATTGTTTTTGATGTGAATGATTCTGCATAAACTGACCATGCCATGAACTATTGTCCAATAAACAATAGTTTTAACAAGAGTGCTTGACAGAGGCTGGAGTTATCATTATTGTAAATCCTTGTGACTTATCATTTTGTTTATTCCCTGAAAATAAAAAGAAAAGTGGGAAATATTTTCTCTAGGGATAGTCATAAGCATTCACATGTTAACAAGAGAGAATGAGGAAGACAGGCAATTGCAAGTTGCATCACCTTAATGATTCTTGAACGTTGTGTTGATGTTTCTAGTAGCTGCGGGAGGTATTCACCTCCGGGATAACCTTTCTTATAGATGAAGATGTCAAGAACTCAAGAAGATCCCAGTCAGCCTCACAGAAAATAATAAAGAAGAATTATATTGCTCCAGAAGTCAAGTCGGCCCTGCCAAAAAAGATAAACAGAAAATATAATTTTCAGAAAGTCAGGTCGGCCCTGCCAGAAAAGTCACTGGACAGATTAGTATAAATAAGGGTGACGCCTTCCTCATTTGACACTCACTCATTGATCTATAGCACAAGTTTGGTGGAGAGAGTTGCAGCTGCAGAAGGAAGAAGGGTGCATATGAAGGGTCTATCTCTTTTGGTCTTGGTGATGTGTTGGTGGAGGCCAGCCACTCTAGCGCTCTAGCTAGAGTGAGCTGCAGCTGCGTTGTTGGTTTGTCTTGGTGATGTATTGGTAGAGCCACTCTAGTGCTCTGGCTAGAGTGAGCTGCAGTGACACAGTTGGTTATCCCTTGGTGGTGTGCTAGTGGAGGCTAGACACCCTAGCGCTCTGGCTAGGGTATGCTGCATCTATGTTGCTGGATTATCTTCTTTGTGGTTTGCTCTAGTGGATAGAGGTTGTTCTTGGTTATTTTGTCTTGGCAAGGATATTCTCTATAAGAAGGTTGTTGGGTTTTATCCCCTTGTGTAGAACAGTTTCCCAGGATGTATATGTTATGCTCAGGGGTGGCACGAGTAGGTGCCTATGGTTGGGTGGTGATGGTGCAACATTGCCTATGAAGAAACGAGCATGAAAAAGAAGTTTAAATTGCTATGGTAAATCTAATGTAAATGTAATTAACGGAAATCCAACACGTTGTACCTCAAAAATTGTTTTTGATGTGAATGATTCTGCATAAACTGACCATGCCATGAACTATTGTCCAATAAACAATATTTTTAACAAGAGTGCTTGACATAGACACACATTTTCATTATTTTTTAAACGTTTTGCATTTTGTAGGAACTTAATTGGGGCATATGCTGGTAAACAACAGAATCCCCGCCTTTATTCAAATCAGTGTTGCCAGAAGCGGGAGCGAAGCGGGAGCGAAGCGGGAGCGTTTTAGGAAGCGGGAGTGTCAGAAGCGTCATTTTCCAAAAATCCTCGGAAGTGAAGCGTCCGGGAAGCGTCTGTTATATATATATAATTTTTTATATATATTGCATTTATATTCAAAAAAATATGTAGAAAGACAAATTAGCTGCAGAATATATGAAAACATGCATATTTATACATCAATATAGATAGAAATGGCATCCATACTACATAGTTCATCAATGATTAATCATTCAAGCATCAACCATCTAGATTCTAGATTCTAGCCAATCTTGGTAGTGGTTGACTCGAGTCCATCTAGCCAATCATGAGTCCATCCTCCTCCTCCTCCTCCCCTATATCCAATGCAATCCATGCATTTGTTGATGTGGAGGATGACCCCTCAAGAGGATCACCATCATCAAAAGTGACCAACTTTGGCACTAGTTCATTAAGATCCAAGTTGGCTAATGCCAACTCAACACTGTTGTTCAAACTTCAAACCCATATCATCAAGAAACACATCCCACATCTTTGTCTTTCCCTTCAACCACTCTTCTTTATGCCTGTAATATGTATATAAGACGAAGGTTAGTGTGCACATACACCACTCAATCACCTGACACGATGACAAAGAGAAGAGTTCAACAGAAGAGTTTATACTTGAGTGAAGGGTACATTTTTACTGGGGTCGTGACAAAAGAGTTCAACAATCAATGCCACCAACATCAAGGTACATAAAGGGCTTGGTTCTCTTGATTAAATGTCAGTTCCATAACCTCATACATCATAGAATCCCGTGGAAACATTGCAATCTTGCCAATCTTGAAATCCTGAAAAATGTTAAGTCTGCTGAATTTTGAATGGGACCTAAAATTCTACTTTCTCCATATGAAGTCCAATGAGGTTGGAACCACTCTCAAACATCCTGAAACAATTAATGGTAATGTTAAATAACATTACCATTGATTAAGAATTTAACATTACCATTAATTACTAGGGTGGGTGAAATGGAGAGGGTGGGGACCTCTTTAACTAGCACTAGGAAGGCAAAATAACCCTCAACTGCACACCAAAAACCTCATTCCCCCTTGGAAGTGTACATGCTTTCCTCGGAAGCGTGCGTGAAGCACCCTCCGAAGCGCGCTTCAGAAATTTGGAAGCGCACGCTTCGGAAATGGCAGGAAGTGTGCTCAAGAGCCCTAAAGCACGCTTCAGCCCAAGCTTCCTGGACGCACCCGCCCAGATCGAGCTTCGGGGTTTCGAAGCGTGGGGGTGGGGAAGCTTCCAGTAACACTGATTCAAATAACAGAATCTCCATGCTAGCAAACTCCTTGAGAGTTCGCAAAACAAATGCAAGGTTTAAAAAATGAAAATTGTTGCTGAGATAATTGAAATGATGTGATAGCTGAAATGCCTATGAGTGCAACTAAATCTGAAATAGAAAGCAAAAGATTAAAAAAATGAATCAAGATATTATTGGAAAAAAAAATCCAATGGAAACTAAATTTGCATCATATGTATTCCAAGTAATAAAGGGCAGCCTAATGCCTCAGAATATAAGAAAGAAATAGACCAAAATCACTAATGAAAGGCCTAATTGAGCCCAGAATGACAACACAGAACCTGAGAGGCCAGGCCAACCTACATTATGAAGAGAAACAGAGTAGTAACAACCAATAAAAAGGCACACCAGCTCAACTATAACAAGGAATATTTTGGGGGGTTTATACTCCATGACTGGGCACACATTTCCACGACAAATTGAAAATTCCTTCTCAAAAAACTGTGCACCACTTTACAGTGTACACTGAGAAATCATGAAATCTAGGGCTTTCAGCACATAACCTTGAACAATCATAACTTTCTCATATGGAGTGGAATGTATGGAGTATGACTGTTGATTTTGGGTTATGGGAAAAGATCTATGCACTGACACATACATTTTGATTCAGGCATTTTTGTTTTATAGATACAATATTTTAGCATTTTTATCCCTTTGAAGGAGATGTCAAAGGTGCCAATTTACGAGACTACTTTCTGTAATTATTATTAAGATTTATAAAAAAGTCTCTTTTTTATTTTATTATTTTTCTTTCTTTAATTGCATCTTATGCATGCATCATCATAACCCTCAGTTCATGGCTCTAGAGTGGTGATCGATTACTATGGTAGAACTTTCTCTTTTGGAATCATATCTGCTTTTCTTTTGTTTTCGGAGTTATAAGGCAGAATGTTTGCACTCCTCATCATACCATAGGATCATGAAACAAACTAAAGCTGTAGGAACACAAATACAGTGTTGGATGGTGTGGGGGCAGGATTCAACTGTGGCCTCCCGAAGGATTTTAGAAGGAAGACTGTACTTAGCCCCGCCTGTTTCAAAGGAAGAAAAATGGGAAAGAGGTGGGGTCAACTAGGAAAGGTGGGAAGTATAAGAATCAGCATACTCGCAATCAAAGTGGATTGTGGTCTGTGGGGTGGCTTGTTAAGGTGAGAAGGAAAAAGGGGGGAATGCATGACGGAGAAGGCAATGTACATGTGATCAGCAAGAGGCTGGGTGGGGGAAAGGGAGGCTTGCGGGGTGCAACACAAAGAGATGTATAATGTGAGGAATTAGAGCCTGGTTGTCATTAGATGCCTCCCATAAGATGAAAAGGGACCTGCTCCAGCTGTGAAACACTATGTAGACCCACAATGCCATGGTCAATCTCTTGAAGGAAGATAACAACCTCAAATATATAATGTATCAGTGCATGTAAGGCATGTAAGGCCCCAGTCCAATCGTTGAAGTTACCCAAAAGGATGACATCTTCCAAATCGGAGTCGTGGGAAACATCTAGGTAGAGATCAAGGTATGTATCCACATATGAATGAAGTACAGAGCTCAAAGAAGCTAAAGGAAAGTAGCAAACGACAATGAAAGTGTCCCAAAAGTGAGGAGCATTCCCTCAAACTCGAATCCACATGTATCTAGCATGCTTGTCAGATATAGTCACTGAAACCCTATCTTGGAGGGAGTTAGGAACAAGATCGACAACACCCCTCGAACATCAAACAATATTGAAAGGTCGAGTCTCATGTTTGAAGGCTGAGATCCAATGATAACCTATAATGAAGGGGGGCATTTGCTCAAGGCTCTCATGAGTCTCAATGGGAAAGAGGAGACATTGTGACATAAGTACATCCTAAAAGGTGCTTGGAGACAACCAAATCGAGCCATTACAATTCCAACAATCAATGGAGATGGAGGATGACCCAACTTGCCCTAGCATGGGCATCATTTGGTTGGCCAATGTCGAGACCAAATGAAGGGAGAATCCCAAATCACCACTTTGAGATCACAAACAATGGCCCAATTACCTTCTTTCCTAGCTACCACCACCTACTCTTTGACTTTCCTAAGCTCATTTACCTATGAACTTATAAGATCGATATCCAGAGATGGAGGAAAGCCTTCTCTTGGCTCAGAGGGCTTAAATTCAATCCTCACATGAGTGGACAAGGATAACAAGGGTCGAGTTTGCTGCAATCCAATGTCTCTCAAGATCGGCATCCTTCAAATAAAGGGTAACATGAATGAAAGTTAAACCTGCCTACAAAGTATCTAAAGAGGAGGGGAGCCCACAAACCATATAGTTCATCTCCTTAGTCTGTCTCAATCATTCCTCTTTGATCTTAGTTTGAACTACTTCCTCAACAATTGGGGGTGCCTTCTTTCCATTTACTACCTAGACCCGTGGATGTTGTTCATTTTGTTTTTGAAAAATTTTTTGTTGAACTTTTGTTTCCTATTTAAAAAGTTCATGTCGCTTACGAAATCTCTTCTTGCATACATTTTAGGCCTAAGATTTCAAACTATACAAAGAGGCATCTCCTGGAGAAGGGAGGATTGTTGAGAATCCATATCGAAGATTATTTGTTTCAAATAATTGTCCAATTCAACCTAGACGATCATGTCCTCGAGTTCTACAACAATCATTGCTAGGGCATGGCTTTCAAGTTCAAACTTCATAAGCCAATCTTAAAGGCCTGGCACTATTGTCATTAATGATTTGATTTGTATTGACCAAAGTGTAACCTCTTTAGGAGGGTTTAACTCCAAGGGAGACGTTGATGGAGTGCAAGAAACTCTGACAAAAACACTAGTTTTTGTCATGTCATCAATAAATAGGTTGACCCAAAAAATGCAAACCCAACATAGTTCAATTCAATTTTTTTCTAGAAACTTAGGTTGCCTCTAGAGATTGAAAGGAGGTTGGCCATGGAAATATCGGATGCAAAAAAATCCATATAATATATAAGGGTTGTTGTCAAAGAATAGCTCCACACCAGCAAAAGGGTTGCAATAACGAGAGGGAGATAATCATAGAGCTCGAATTTGCACAAGAGAAGCACGTGCACAAAAACCATGAGAAAGATACCAATCACGAGTTGTAGTCGACACAGAAAGGCATGCAAAAGCATGCAACAATAGATTTGGAGAGACATATACCACACATGAACAAGTCGTCACACATAGACAAGAAGTGATGTCTAGGAAAAAGAAAACAAGAGGGAATAAGAGGGTAAGATGCTACAAGTAGGGCCTGCACACGCAAAGAACGCCGCAAGGCCTAAGGCCATCGAAAGGTCGATGTTATCATTCTTCATGACAACATGATCATTCTTGGGGTCAATGCAAACATTCATGGGGCTGATGAGCACGAATATTTCTCTAGAAGAAATGTCACTCGTAGCTAAAGCACCTACAAGTTGCAACACATGTTTTATAAATATTCTTCTTGTCACTTCCCTTCTATCTTGATATAGAAACTAAAATTGATCCTCAAAAAGTTCCTATRGGAGTAGTKGGAAAAAAGGTGRTCCTCTTGTGGCTTAGGATATTTGCACCCTTCTATATATTCATGTATCATTGCATAGGTATTGTAGAAGATTGTAACAAGCCTATATGGAACAATAGAAGAGGAGCTTGATGTGTTAGCTCAAGTGGTTGAGTGCTTTGATCTTTGCGCAAGAGGTCTCGAGGTCAACCCTTGGACAGGTTGCCTCAATTCCTTGCCTCGCACAATATACCTATTAGGTTAGGCACTGTAATCAGTGCTAATAGGTTTACACTAGGTACAATCTGCACAACGAGAGGAAGTTCCCAAGGGCTTCCCTGCAATGTTTTTCTTGGTAAAAAAACAACAGAAGAGAGGATATAAAACAGTAAAACATTATCGCAAATCTTGTGCATAATAGTATTAAATTGTAGCAAACGTCATATAAAAACGTACAAAATAGTAATAAATGGAGACTAGTGTGGCAAGTACAACAAACGCAAATCATATAGAACCAATAAAGATTTAACAAATCTCAAAAAAAAGAGAACTAATATTGGAGGAAAAGAGAGAAGACCTACTTGAAAAAACGTTATTGGATATTGGCATTGATGCATACCTAGATGTGGATGTAAACTCTAAAGAAGACTGAGATGAGAGCCCAACCAAGGCTTTAACACCAACTAATATGAGCACAAGGAGAAAGAATGAGCAACATAGGGAAAATCATTCCTTTAAGGTTGTGGCTTTGCATTACCCAATAATACATATTTATAACACAAACTTGTGACAAGAATGTGAAGAAAAAAATAGATCTTCAACGTTCTTATAAAGCTGGTCTAGAAGAGACTACTTAACAAGAATAATCTTAGTCGTGAAGAGCACTAAAAGTAGTTGTCTTAGAAAAGTGGTTAGAACTAGACAATACATAGCTTTAGTGTCCATTAACTTCTATCTCATGGGAAAAACTATCATCATACCATATACAAGGGAAAAGGGAGAGCCACTCATGGCCATCTCAAAAGTAGCTCAGTAAGCCCATTATGTTAGAGCTTGAGATACATCTTCCCTCCAAGATCTACACTCAAGGATAAGTCCAATCACCAAGCACAAACCCTACGGCAACTTGACAACACCACCCATTGTTACCTCGGTGGTCGTCATCCTCACTTTAGATCAGCTCTGCCCTAGCATAAAGGGGGATTCCCTTATTTAGGATTTTCCAAAACTGTCCTTAAAACCAATTACAAATTTCAAATGTTGGCAGAACAGAAATTTAAGGCTATTCAATGAAAATTTTAAGTGATTTCAATTTCCATGATATGAATAGGGCAGTGAATTTTCAAACAACCCATCATCGCCAGAATCTGCAAAAGGGCTCCCCAAAACCTGATTTGAAAGCTCCCATATCTTTTCTCCACTGCTGCCACAAAGACTTTCCATCATAGCTTCAACCAATAAAGGATTAGAAGGCGGCTCCTAAATAAATCTGCAAACAATTATCTGCCCTCTTTTGTTGCCATCAAACAAGCTTCCACTGTCAAAGGCATAAAATTTTCAGATCTGAAAAAATAAATCAGATTTGAGAGTAGATTTTGATACCCTTGATTTGATGGCTGGAAATTGCTGCCATGTTCAATGATTGTTCACGCTGCTGTCTCAAACATGTGACAGCCTTGAAAATGCACATCTTTGCTGATTTTTTATGCATATGGAGAGTGCAAGCTGAAGATACAAATGCTGAAAATTTTCTTTATGAACAATTGTCTTATGATGACAGTTATCCTCATGAAGCAACCAATCTCTCTCACTACTGAAATGAAAAGGATGTTGACCAACAACAATAGAAAGTGTGCCACCTTCCTCAACATTCTTTTGCTGTACTACATCAAGAGAAACAAAATCTGAATAGTTATCCTCATACCTCATGAAGTCGTCCTCCAAGCTAATCAGAAAGGGAAGGTGTATGTCCCCATGCCCTTTGCCATCAGGCCCTCACTATCTGTGTCATAGATGGGATATCCATGAAAAAACCAGCAACCCATGTCCCATCTATGTCTTCCCACTTGGCAAAAATTGTCGATGTCATCATGATTTTTTCTGCCATGTTCTTCGTCACATGAGAGAATCAGAGCACCTGAAAAGTCTTCATCTTCTAAGGTTTTCCCCTCAAGATGTATCCTCTTCAAATTATGGAAAGATTCATTATATTCGAAAGTTTGAGAAAGAAAAATCACAATGAACACTTGTCGATGATGAAAGATGTGGTTGTTGTTGAAATGTCTTCTTCATGCAAGTATGTACAAGATGTTTCTTCGGGAACAAGAGGGAGTACATCATCCTCAATAGAAACTCCACCACAAGTCTCAATATTCAAGTCTTCATCTTGATATGCAATGGTGTCTTCAAGCTCCTCATCTTGATCTAGAATCTCATGTGCAATTAACTCATGTGATGAAAGAGGAAGATGGTCATCCAAGCAATCTTCATAAAACTCATTTTCATGCTCCTCATGGTTCGGCTTACCATATTTTTCTGCAAGAAACTTGGCCAAGGACTTCAATTCCTCATATTACCCTTAATTTCATCCCAAAGAGCCTCTAAGGGGTCAATCTAACATGCAAGCATTAGGTCCCGTATCTCCCTTTCTTTTTACCAATTTCCTGTTTACCCCATCTCTTCTTAAAAACTCCCTCAAACAAGAGGAAATGTTCTTTTCAAGTAGATCATCAAACCATTCTCTTACTCTTTATTCAAATGTATTCTCAAAAATCTGCATGGTAACATCATCATGTAATACATCCTCCATGCACAAATAATCGTAGAAATATGCTCCTCCACATAAGTGGCAACATCTCCATCAAAACCTGGAAGCCCATGCTTTGAACTAGGGGATTTATAAGGGAAACCCTCAATACTAGAAATATCCAAAGGGGAATACAACCTAGCCACAAAATCCATTCTTCTTCAAACTGTGAAGCTGATATGAAATTTGCAACACATAATATATTCATACCAATGGAGTCACCAGATGAGAAAGATAGATCAAAACATCTCATGACATCGATATAGCCATGTCTACTGAATCCCACCTCCAAGATCTACACTCAAAGATAAGTCCAATCACCAAGCACAAACCCTAGGGCAACTTGAGGACACCACCCACTGTCACCTCAGTGGTCGTCCTCCTCACTTTAGGCTGGATTTCTGTCGACAAAAGGGGGGAACCCTTATTTAGGATTTCCAAATCTATCCTTGAAATCATTTACAAATTTCAGATTTGGCAAAACAAAAATTTATGGTTATTCAATGAAGGTTTAAGGTGATTTCAAGTTGACAAGTGCCTTATCCAAGGGGTCAGGGCTATGGAGTCAAGAATAATGCTAAGTGTTTAGAACTTGATTACAAGGCAAGACAACTCAGCAAACATACCGAAACAGCATTACTTACCAGTTATATCAAATCTGTAATTACACTTACAGCCATGTACAAATGCTCAAATAGACACGTCAGCACAATCATGATATCATCGAGTACTTGCATCAATATAGGACATAAAATACTGAAAATATGAAGCAGTTGGAAAATCTTCTACAGAATAACAGCCATGAACACTGCATATATCAGATCTGGTATCAAAATGGCTTCAAGAAGACTAGCAGATCTCTCTTTCAGCACCTCTTTTACTGGTCGAACCCACCATAGAAGTAAAGATATGTTCTAGTAAAGAAGAAATATTACAAGTGCAAAATAGTAGCATTACATGTACATTACAGCCCCTGAAAATTATAGATCAGTCTCAAATCTGCTCAAGATATCCTCCTCTCCCAACCACTAGAGTAGGGTACTTCAGCAAGATGAAATCCACCCTCATCGAGTAAAATGAAGCCTTTCTTTTAAAGGTTTAAATCCTAACTAACTCAACAATAAAATATTCAAAGAATGTACTAGAAGCTCTTTCACATAGAGCGCTGGCCTGTTTTGATTGGTTGAGAAAATTGACATGGTCCACATTGCCAGTCATCTTTTCCATAACTAAAGCGCTCCATATCTTTGACTACATCAAACAATAAAAATCCTTGGATGATGAGAACTCCTCTTGATATGGACTTTGACTCTTGAAGATGGATTCCAAATACAACTTGTCACCCCTCTAACTAGGGTGCTCCTCAAGATGCTCTCGTGATTGCACAATATATGTGCCAAGTAGTTAACATAACCCTTTTATATGGAGTGCTCTAGGAATATGTGCCATTCTTTGCCTTAAGAAGTGCCTTGGATTCCTTCTTGGGTGGAGAGCTCTCCTAGATTAGGTACCTTTTATTAATTATACCATAAAACAACTTCAAAATCCCCTTAATCTAGGGCATTCCTCAAAAATATGTGCAAGACTCCTCTTTCTCGGTCGTGATGACATGGATTATGCATTAAGAAACCTTATCATGTGGAGTGCTCTATTCTTGTGCATCTGATCCTAAACTATGCCATGAAACCCTCAAATACCTCCTTATAAGGTGGGACATTTCTCCTCTCTTGGAATGTGTGCTTTGAATCATAACATCCATGTAATATACCATAACTCCTCTCTTGAATCATTCATAGACACCACTTGTCACCCAAGTAGGCTCCATGATCAATAAGTATCACCCAAAACCCTCCTTGTATGATAGTCGCTCCACCTAGAAAGATGCTTTGTGCCATGTGTCAACACCAAATGCAAGGTGCCCTCCTAGAAGCTTGCCCTATGCCAAAGGTTATATAATAATGAATCATACATCCAAATACATAAAATGTCTTGACCAATGTGTGATGACACCCAAAGGAGACTCAACGGTATGAAATGCCTCCAAATATGTAACTTGTGCCTTGAATACTGTGAAGACATCCTAAAGGCACCCTCCAATAGAGAAATATGCATAAAAATGTGTAGATAAGTGCCCCAAAAGGTGAATCTCTACCAAATGTGCAAGATTGCCTCTAGAATCTAGATATGTGAACTCAACTATCAAACACACCTCAAAAGACATAACATCCTTCAACCATGTGAAAGAAAAGGTAATCACGAGGATATGCATGCTAAACCAGATGAGGCTCAAACCACTAATTCATCTCAAGCTTCCAAAGTTCATATGTCCTCGTGCAATGCTGCTGAAAAGAATGCCTCAAAATGCAAATTGGACTTGCATTTTCAGGTGGTAACAATGCCAATCTCTAAGGGACTAACTATTTTTCTTCATTAGGGCAGTAACAAGGATCTTTTTACAAGCTTTGGCACAGCCATTACGTTGACAATAGTAGGGAAAGGAAATCCTATGGGTGATGCAAAATGCTTGACCTGATGTAGACTAGGAATAAAATGTCCCTTTAGATGAGAGTCACATATTGAATAACACCTTGTGATGCAAAGGAGGAAAATGCTCTTATCTTGCAAAGAGGAAATCAAGAATGGTCTCATCATTCTCAAAGCAATAAAGAGATTGCAACTGCAACTCAAACATGTGCACCAACACAAGAGGACTAGCTTTTATTGGCTAGGAAATACAGAATAAAGTTGGAAGCAGACTTTTGACCATGCATCTTAAAGGGCTGCAAACTTTCCCCAGAGGGGAACTGCTCACGTGGACTGATGGAATAAGAGGCTCATGTGACTTACCTGTAACATAATAGATAAAGGATTGGGACTCTTCCTCACAATCGCACCTTTTACTTCATGAGGAAACTAAATCCCACCAAACAAAGATGAAGAAACATCAAGCATGTTGTGAAGCAAAGTAACACAACTCAAGCTTGGCAATGACTTGATAAACGAAAAATAGGGAGTCAACTGAACAATTTGGTAAAACTCGATAATAACTGTGGATATGAAATATACATAAAATATTCAAAATTTTACACAAGAAAGTTAAGGATTTACCATTTCATAACAAATCCATAAAATTAAATAGTACAGCTGCCAGCATTAACATACCTTATGTAAATCACTAAACAGTAACTACATCCAAAGAGTATTTATTGGTCGAGGATGTAAAAACATTGTCTGTTTCTGCTTATTCTAACTTTATTGAAAGTCTGACTGTAATCCGTAGATCTTACTACCTTTAGGCGTTTGTAAATATATGATTTTCTGTTAATATAAAAAAATTTCAAAAAAAAGAGGTCCATGTGTACAAAAGGCCAAACACCAAGGATGATGGACCCTAGCATAAAATGATAACTTATGAAATTGTTTTCAGAAAATCCCTAAGCTCATAAAAAATAAAACCCTGCAACTATTTTCATTATTTCAAACAGTAACTTGGTTTACGTATTTATGCTGCCTCAAGAGAGCTCCACCTTGTTTCATGGTTTGTTGTGCTCATGACTAAGCCTAGCAATACGTACTAAATTTATTGTGGGTGTGCCTATGACAAATTTAGATTTGCAGAATGAAATGCATCTTTTTAGTAGAAAATCACCATTTACAACCAAATGCAAAGGAAAGAGGAAACTTTTATAGGAAAAATAGATACAAAAATACATAGGCCTTTAGAAAACTACACAAGTTTAGTAATTCAGAAAATATTTGCCACAAGAGAATGGTCAATTGCTGGGGATTAAGTTAATTCTCAGTTTATTCCTTTTGAGTTAACAGCCCAAAAGTATCCTGCATAGCAATAATGAGTAGATCCGCTAAATAAGAGTTATAAACTTTTTCTTGCAGATTAAGTACTGCGAGCTCCAATCATTTTTCACTTCTTGTGTTTTGTCATCCAAATTGAATATTAAGCGTGTATCCCAAGATGACAAATATTGATTCTGTTCCTATAATATTTTACTCGTGACCTACAAGTTATCGCCTAGAGGACAATTCACATACATAGCACTAGTATCTTAGGTTCCATTAAAAAATCACCTACAAATCCACCAAACTGTCAAAAAACAAAAACTTTGAGACACTTTAATCATACAAGAGCATTCAAGAGCTAAACATGTGTTCAAGTAATGAGAACAACCTTGAGCTTACGAAGACGACGGCGCAGATGACCTCCAATAAATCTGAGGCGCTTCATGCAATCTTTAGGATCCGGGTGATTACCAGTCTCTGAAAAGGAATCAGAAATTCTGAAGTTTAGGCTATTGTCTCCGAAGATAGCCTCCCAATTCCCAAAACCATGTGCCAGTACACCCTGAACAAACCAACAACAGCAGTAACTCATTAATGTATTCAAAAGGGACAAAGAAGTACAAATGTTTTGAAAAAAAATGTCCTGCATTATTCTAGTGTATGTGAGCCTTTAAGCCTTGTGTTCAGGATTAAAATCGAGCACTCTTAAGCCAGATAAAATGTAAAAGGGGATTGAGATAACTAATAAACGTCACCTAAAAGACTTAAAAGAGTGCATTGAAGACAGCTAGCTGTACCTGTTTGAACTAAAGTAGTCGACTAATGGCTTAAGTGAATTTGAAAGGGAAGTCACCAATTGATGACCTACTCCAGAGTTACAGAGCTTTCACCAAAAGCTTCAATACCTAAAATAGAGAGGTTCCAAAAAGGGCCCACACTGTTATAAAGAATATTCCTCTTTCTTGCTTTCTTGAACTTCTTCCTGAATGGTGGTTACAGGAGGAGCAGAGCTCCTTAATTATGGGCTTGCTATGGATCCTTTTGGTAATGTAATTGCAATCTAGAAGAGACTTCAAAGGGGTTTTATTGGAGGCCAAATCCATGTGAAGATGGAATCCGCTTTCTCGGGAGATTTGCTTTAAAAGTTATTTCTCGACTTATTCATGAGATTACTGAGCACTTTGGTATTGTCCTAATATGCGATCTATGCTTTGGATCTCCTGCTTTCATTGTTCCACAAAATCATCTCCTCTTATGATAAATTTCCTCCAACACTAATCTATTTATGGCATGCATAGTCTTTTGCTGGTTTGTTTGCCAAAATAGCAGTTTCTTCATTGATTGAAAACCTTGCTTGCTAAGGCAAGCTGTCTTTTTGGCTGACTATGTACCTAGTGATCTACTGCTGTCTAATGGTGCATGTCCTTATGCCAATAAAAGTATCTTTGGGGAACTAATGTCTTCTCCTTATCATCTAGAATTGGCCACTAATGCAGCTGGAGAATACTGTCATAGATTTGAACTTGTGGTACTTCTAACTTTTGCATCTTTGCCTGGCGTAAATTTTGGCAAAATTTTGCCCCCAACCAGGAAATGGTGCTTAAGCCTATATGCTATCCTACACAACCAAAGTTGGTGTTCTAAGAAATGTGCCATCGACTTGGTTGTGAGATGAATACCTAAACTGGTTGTTATAAATCACAATTGCTGAACTCTACACCACAAAA
>JASDQU010241817.1:3712-20134 GCA_032191745.1 Picea mariana | reverse complement strand
CCTGGCGTAAATTTTGGCAAAATTTTGCCCCCAACCAGGAAATGGTGCTTAAGCCTATATGCTATCCTACACAACCAAAGTTGGTGTTCTAAGAAATGTGCCATCGACTTGGTTGTGAGATGAATACCTAAACTGGTTGTTATAAATCACAATTGCTGAACTCTACACCACAAAAGTTAAATGTACATACAAGAAATAATGTTAGAATGCAATGCAACTCACTCAAACTCGGACTTGGGAATAACTTGGCCAGGCTCACCAACTGGAAAAATCATAAACACTCCAGTAAAAAAAAGGAATTACTTGGCAAAAATCAGCAAGCAATAAAAATTGCAGAATATTACATTTTTTCAATTAAATCTAAATCACAGAAAGATTTGTTGACACCAATTAAGCACCAAGTTTTCCCACTCAAACCACATAAGAACGCTCCTTTCTCTCCCAAACATGCAGACAGCGAGTTAAAACGAGTCAAATGAGACACAAAATCACCCCTCATAAGCTTATTTTTCATTCCAGAAGATTTTTTCGAAAAAAATGTGAGCTTTTGGAAGCAATTGCAATTTATTCAAAATTCAGAAAAACTTGTGATTTTTAGGTGGCAAATTCTCRACAGGGGAATAAATTGGAAAAAATTAGAAAATTGTCAATTTCTAGACGCTTTTTTCCACATTGGATTCAACCATCCCGTCAAGTACCTTGAGTGAACAGATAAATATGACCATCACCAAACATCCCAAGTGATAAAAACTCACATGGTCMTAACTGTGGCTCCATCAATTTGTTACATCTATCATTACTTGTAAATATGAAAGAACAAAGGATGTTAATCCCCAATGGTGTTAAACCACTGAAAGGTATTCCCAACTCAGTTCAGCAAATAAATAATACATGTTATTGAACCCAAAAGGAGATAACCCACTAAAAGGCATTGTTATCCTAAATGTTGTTGACCCCTAAAGGTGATAACCCATTTAAAGTTATTTCTGCCTCAATGCACATAGTAATTCAGTCAAAGCAGGTATGACTTATGATTGCCAATTCTAAAACAAAATCTAAGGCTCTTGTTGATGTAATCAAACAGAAGCATCTTTATTTTCTTCAAAGAAATGACAATATAGTCAAAAACTTCCACTTGTACATTTACTCGAGAGTAATAGTGGCTTGACGTCCAACATGCACCAATTCCTTTGTAAGTGCTTAATAACATGATTCAAAATGTCTTTACCACTTGTTCTCTTAGACAAGCTGGCATCCTCAAGCTGGTATCTTTTATTAGATGCTCTAACATGCTCTAAGCTAAGATGTTTGGAAGTACTCAAGCTTTCACCCACATTATCAGGTATTCTGTAGCTGCAATGATGTATTTGCATCTTCCCTTACTACTTGGATGTTTAAAGGCCAACCCCCAATGTTCAAATACACTTTAGGGAAGGCCCAGATGTAAAGCCATTCAGTCCTTTCTGAGGTCTTTTTTCTCTATAGCATTGGTTGCAAGAGTGTACATATTTCCTTGTATCATTGAATAATTTGGGGCATTACAGGCCAGCTAACAGTATTTTTATTGTAATGCTCGATCCTTCATGTGCTTCTCCAAGCTCATAAATAGATGCTCATCAACATGTGTCTTCCCTCCCAAAGGGATTCATTGACCTTGGATGTTAAGGAAGGTACAACAAGAGGTTCCCAACTTGTTCCCCCCAAGATAGTACAACCCGGTCCTCTCAGCCCTGGCCATTCTCCGAAGGACATCATCTAGCTCAGCCATCGCACATTTGTGGTGGTGGATGATGATGGCTCCTCTTCTGATTCTAAAGACGGCCAGCTTGTTGGTCTTCCTTGGCCTCCATAGTCTCAATTGTTTTCAAGAGGACTTGTCATGGTGAAGCCTTGTCACTAGGATGCTTTCGTCTCTTGGAGCATTATCTCTCACTTTCTTAGGATACTCTTGTTGATGTTTTTGGTAGCCGCGGGAGGTATTTTCTTCCTAGACAACTTTTCTTAGAGAAGAAGAAGATTCCAAGAAGTCAAAGGAAGACCATTGAACAGTTGAAGAACACCCCGGAAAAGAATAATGTAAATTTGAAGACCCACAATAAGAATCAACCCCAGACAGGCACCCAGATTAGTATAAATACAAGTCTAGGTCAGTTCATTTGTACAGCCACACAATTCTCCTTCTGCAGTGCGCACTGGGCAATTGCAGCAGTTTTGCTATTTCTAGTTTTTGGTTCTCTTGGAGAGTGCGCCCCACTTGGGGAAGGATATTCTTGGTGGCTCTTGGTGGTTTCTCTTGTGCGCTACTTCTGGAGGAGTTGTGCTAAGGTTGTGTCGTGCTGCCCAGTTGCTTCATGCCAATTGCAGTTGCAATTACAGTTGCAGTTGTTGTTACCATTTGCCAGYTGTGCCAATTCTGTGGTGTGCTATCTTTCTCTAGTGATGCCCCTATCTTGCGCTAGTTTTGTGGTGTTGCTCAGTTGTCTACACTCGCTAGGGTTTGACAAGAAGAAGATAAGTATTTGTCATAAGGGTTTTTTCATTGTTGGTTTGCTCTTGTGAATAGAGCTTGTTCATGGTYGTATTGGAATATTGGAAAGATTCTCTCTAAGAAAAGTTGGTTGGGTTTTTCCCCCATTTGGGGTTTTTYCAAGATAAATCTTTGTGTCCTCTTGTGCKTGTTTATCTGTTGCTTATATATTTCAGTATATGATTATTGAATGTTAAAAGAAGATAAAAATGCTATGGTAAATCTAATGTTAATGAAACTAATGAAAATCTAACAACTCCTTGGGTTCCCTCCCTTTTTTCTATTTTATTGTCTAATCTTTCTTTCTTTCTTTYTTTCTTTCCTTAAACAAAGTTTTTGCACTGCTTAGGAGATGCTCTAGGCASCTTTTTTTGTTGTCAAATGTTGTTCATCCTGGTCCCATTTACCTATTTTGGTCTTTCATGGGMATTAATATGAAAATATAATAAGCAATAGCAAAAGCAAACACGGAGAATGACAAGTAACAAACATGTTGCTAAATGACGAAATCATGTTATTAGTTATCATCGTAGATGACAACCCACTACCACCAATGAAGAGCCTAAATGAAAAGACTTTAAGAGGGTAAAACTTCCATAAGTTCAACGGAAAAGGGAGTGGATGTACCTTTCAAGTCATCTTCAAATAATTTATTTTATTTCTAACTATGCAAAACCTACCAAAAAGACAATGCAGCAATCATGGCCTTGCATTTTAAATCTTTAACTAAAGAATGGTGGAATAATGTAGAAACCTAAGATCCATAAATTGGGAAACATGTTCAAGTTTCCAAAATGGGAATGCCTAGAAACATGACCCCCCCCAGAAAAAAATACAAATGGATACATGGAAGAAATGTGGTATATAAAAAATACCAAAAATATAGGTTTATTGTATTTTTAATAACACATTATCTTGCAAGAAAATAAGAATGATGMACATAAATGACATTTTAGAAGGAGAGCCATGTCTATATTAACTCTCATAGATGATTACATGGCGCAAAATCCCATAGCTTGGTGGCCTTGACTAAATCCAATCCCATTCCCTCATACATGATAGAATCCAATGGAAACACTACAATCCTACCAACCCTAAAATCCTAAAAAATTGTTAAGTCTATTGAATTCTGAATGGGATATGAAATTCTACTTTCTCCATATGAAGTCCGATGAGGTTGGAACAACTCTCAAACATCCTGAAACAATTAATGGTAATGTTAAAAATTTAAGTAAAAGTTGACATTCTCCTTTATCTTACCTTTCTCCTTTATCTTAATTTTTCTATCTTTTTATCAACTCCTTTACCTTTTCTATCCTTTTATCAACCCATTTATCTTACCTTTCTCCTTTATCTTACTTTTTCTATCCTTTTATCAACTCCTTTATTTTACTTTTCTATACTTTTACTTTAAGAATTTAATATTACCATTAATTACCACGGTGACAAACTCCTCAAAGCTCAATCCCCTATCTTGATTTTGTCTTAAAAGGTCATTGGCATGGGCAAG
Organism: Picea mariana; assembly: GCA_032191745.1. Classification (NCBI taxonomy): domain Eukaryota; kingdom Viridiplantae; phylum Streptophyta; class Pinopsida; order Pinales; family Pinaceae; genus Picea; species Picea mariana. The sequence goes on along the minus strand of JASDQU010241817.1, from coordinate 16,097 downwards.
GAAATATTTTCCTATGGGTCCCACACCCCTCTCGAGCATTTAGGTGGGCTTGGAAACTTCCAAAAAAGTGCCCAAAACATCACTAGAAATGGTTGAAACGCCTTGGAAATGTTGCCAGCCATATGGTATGACGTTTCCAATTTTGGAAACGTTATATGATACAGTTGGTGGCATTTCCAAGGCATTATGTCAATATTTTAGTGTTTCGAGTATTGGGTGGCCAAACTAGGCCTTTCCTACAAGTTAGGTAGAAACCAGTAACAACTATAACACTTTAAAAATTAGGATGAACTCAAAAAAACTATAATTAAAAAGTTATTGTCCCAAAATGATGTTACTAAGCTTTACAACAATGGACAAAAGCCAAACAAATTGGAATTTTGTAAGAATATAGCAACAAGACGAAAAATTTGCTCACTAGAATGGAAGACATAAGAAACTCAGTAACCATAGCTGAATTATCTTATAAGAGAAAAAGCCATTAGGCTCACTCAATTGGAAGGATCGAACCTACTAAAAATAAAGAACTAAAAGAAACTTTAAGGCAAAAACAACAAAATAAACCCACCCTTCAACAAAATCCCTCCATTCAAGAGACATTTTCAAAATTTCAATAGAGAAATAAAACTGCAAACAAGTCAATGATTCTCATTACAACAACAAATATCCCAAAAATGAGGTACAGAGATAAACAATAAAAGAATGGGAACATGGGACGAGTCAAAACCAAAATAACAAGTGTGGTTCACAAAGAAATAACACAAAAGAACAATCCCCCAATCAAAAAGTTGTTGTTGATTGCAGCGTCATGAGACATCCTCCAGATCATTCTCCTCTGGACTGAGTTGAGACATCTGTGTGAGGAAGCCCAAGTGTTGGGTGTGCCCATGTGATGGGTGTGCGTCAGACTCTGGACTGAGTTGTGATGATGTGTGGTCTCTTGCTTTGTACTCCTCTGGATTGAGTTGAGTCAGCTTGAGATGGTCTCTTTCATTGTACTCCTGTGGACTCAGTTGAGTCGGCTTGAGATGGTACTCCAGATGGTTCTCATGTGGACTCAATTGAGAGATCTGTTGAGTAGGACATCCATGTGGCTGGGCACTAGTGGACGTGTGAGATCCTTTCTATATTGTATGAGAGTGACATTTACTTGTAACCCTAATTTGTGATGTAAAGGGTACAAGTCGGCCCCACCATATGTGAAAGATAATTAATATTTATGTAATGATTAATTATATTACTGAGTTATTGAGGTCGGACCTATTGTGCCAAGAGACACACCTATTGTTGTGTCTAGTCTTGTATAAATAGAGGTGAATCCCCATTGAGGATTACACACTCTCACTTGTCATTTGGAAATTTCAGCAAGTGCATGTATGGCTTAAGTGCGCACCTCTCTTGGGCGCTAGTTTCAAGGTTGTAAAGCACCCTCTTGTGTGCATGTAGGGTTTATGGTTTGAGGGATCTTCTCTTGAGAATATAGCAAAGGATTGTTGGGTTTTTCCCTTGTTTGAGAAGGGTTTTCCCAGGATACTTCTTGTGTCCTTGTGCATGGTTATTTTTCTTGTGATCTTGGTTATTGCAGCACTTGTGTATGGTGTTGTTGCATTTGTTTATGGTTCAAGTACATGCTAAATGAAATAAACCTCATGCTTGAGCCTAGCAATCAATAAAATTCAACAGAAGCGAAAAAATCTTGGAAAGCTTCAAAACAACTAAACCCTTCCTTGTAATAGGAAAAATCAACAACCACAAAGCATGAATAATGGTACCCACAACTTAATAATGGATGACTTTGCAAAGAGAGCTAACATTCAATTTTAAAATGAGTTGTATTCTTCCAAAATAAAACCACCCAACATAAAAAAAAAATGCCAGCATACTTATGCACCAAATAATCTCATACATATACAAGCATAAAACGTTAAGTTAAAATTTGACATCCGTTAAGTTTAAATTTGACATCATGAATGTATGTAGATATGACACAATATAATGGTACAAATGGATATATGAATGCAATTCTTAATTTACCTCAGATACCATATACTACAATTCCAAAATGAAAAGTGCAAAACCAAAATCCTTGACTTGTTACACAATAACAAGCCCAAGGACAACCCTACCAACATGTGCACTTTGTTCACCAACATACTTACAACACCATTGTGTGGAGGAGAGCCACCAAGATCCTTGCCTAAGATTCGTCCTCGCTTCATCCCTTCTTTGAGTGTTCTAGCATCATCCTCCTACAAGCAATTCTAAAATAGGATTTTTTATTTAGGCAATCAAATCCCCTAGAGTTGGCCACTAGGACACCCAAAGCCTCTCACCTAGCCCTTCTAAACACATCCAAAGCCACATTTATCAACCCAATTCCTCAACCAGGTGTTGTAAGATCTACAATGCTTATCTTGTCCCCACCTCGTTGCCCCAATCATGCCTTTCTTTAACTTACCTTTTGCCCACACCTAGTTATGTCTCTATGTGGGAACATGCAACTCCACTACTATTGCATGCTATAAAAAACATTTACTAATGGATTGTGCAATCCCTACTGTTACTACAAAATCTAGCAGCCCTAATGTGTGAAAGTTCCAAGCACAAGGTGTCAGTTTGTGTAACTATGGAAGGCTACCCAATGTCACCACAATAGCACTTTCTCACTCTTTAGGTTGGTTCATCTCCAACTCAAGGGGGTGTCCCTATGGAAAATGACCAAGTCCAAGTAGGTTAATGTGAATCTATGAGGTTTAATGGACCAATGTATTCATTTGGAATCTTGTTCAAGTAATTTTCTAGTGAAGTTGTAAGGAAAGGTTCCAAATCAGGTTACAAGTCTTATGATTTATTAATTGAGGTTTAATAGACTTGTTTCAAATCTGAATTTTAGAGATGTCTTAGATTTGCACGAGTTTAAAGAATTGAGCAAGTAAATTGATGTAAATGAGAAATAAATGTTCAAAAACAGATTCTGAAAATAAATTACGACAACAAGAAATGATGCAAGAATGAAGAAATTTCTTGATGCAAAATGAAAATAGAAATTCTGGAATTCTTTTCTTGATATTTGAGGCTGAAATTTGCTCCTAATATGCAATTTTTAGGCCTTCGACAGTTCTAGAAATTAAATTTCTGAAATAAACTAATCGTTGGAAATAGCAATTAAATTAAAACAGAAGATAAATGTAATTTTCAGAATGCAAAATTCAGATTTGCATAATTAAAATGGAAAGAATTAACTTCCTAGGAAAAATGCAAATGCTAAAATTAAATCTCCGAATGTAGAAGATGTATACAAATGATGAAAATGCAATCAAAAATCTCAATTTGAATTTTCAGCAAACAATAGTATGATGGTAACCTAGTTTATAGTCTAAGTTGGGGATCCTAAATCAACAAACTAGCTGGAAATTCAAATTTCTGAACTAACGTAAATGTTGAAATGCACTAAACTTAAGACAAAAATCTAAAAAGGTAAATTCCAGCAATCTTTGATGATAACCTAGTCTAGTACAAAATCAAAAATGCAAATTCCTAGACTAAACTATGGCTGGAAATTATAAAATTTCTGAAATGTACAATAAATAGAGACTAAATATTGTGTAAAATAGAAAAAACTATGTAATTTCCCATAAACTAAAAGGGTTGAAAATTCAGGATTAAATGGATGAGAGAGGGAGTAACTAGTGACTACTTATCCTTGGGATAATGGAGTCTTTCAAATCTATGAGGGCCTAATCTAATCTAAACCAAGGATTCTAAAAACTGGCCTAAAGCATGCCACAAATAATCCTAACAAGTGGAACTAGAAATATTTCAAGCAAGAAAATGTCTAAATGAATTAACAATTTCAAAGATTAAACCAAATGTTTATTTCCCTAAGGATTCATAGCTTAATAACTATCTTTTGACAAGTAACAAACAAAGAAATTTCTTAAGTGAATAAACAAATAAAAAGAGAGCAAAAAGAAACCATGCCTAGCTATGCACCTTTGAAGATTATCTTACTTAGCTAGTTTGATTCAATCCTCTTGCATGCTTGAAATGCTTGCTCCAATCCACCAAAATAAGCGCAAACAATAGCCTTACACAACATGAATTGAAAAGAAACCCAATATATACTCCAAACATAGAAAAATAACTATTACTCACTCAACAACAACTGTTACAAGTGAGGGGAAGCCTCTTATTTATAGAGTTTTAGGCTCAACCATCTCAAATAAAATAATAATATCCCGGTGATCATGTTTGGAGAGTCAAACATATAAAATAATATTACAAAGTATGGAATCAGTCATCAAAACAATATTTTAATCCTCTAATGAAAAAATCAAATCACTAGGGCACGTGCCTAGGAGAGAGATCCATAAAATATCAATAAAATATTAATGAAGAGAAGTGCATTGTAGGGAGTGGTGCAAGGAAGTTGTAACCATCTCCAAAAATAGCAATAGTGGACCTCAACCAGTGCACCCTCTAAGAGAAGTCAAAACCATGTCAACAATGATATATCTCCAAATAGAAAGTAGTTAGCCAAAGAAGGCATGCCACTCTCAAAATAGTAAGAGATCCAATCCATGGAATAAAATAGCAATATCCATGTGATGACAACTCCATGCAAATCTTGGCATGTGTGAAGAATCTCCTCAAAATAGTAAGTGTGCTCAAGTACCAAGTCAAATATCCTCATCAAAGTTAAAACAAGATGTGAACAAAACCAATTCAAAACTAGAAGTTGACCATGTAGTGAAGTGCACCACCTAAAATAGCATGCTTAGAAAGATGTCAGATAAAGAAACGTTTAATAAAGTGGAAGTGGGCATCAAGGGAGGGCGCATGCATAACTAACACTCAAAGGATGTGCAAACTCAACAAACTCCTCAACATATGTGACAAGTTAATTAAATTGGTCATCAAGGTGGCACGTGTGAGTGTGAACAAGGCTAAAATGACTCCAACAAATTAAAATGAGGGCAACCATTTTCTTGAAATCATTTTTTAATGTAAATTGCCTCAACATGTGTGCCAAAAGGGAGCACTACCCTCAAGTTGTGTTCCTCATGCACAACAAACTATATTCCCTAGCCTTGATTAAGGTTTGGAACCCAATAATAAAATAAGTCAATAATGTAGCTCGTCATCCTTCGGTTTGATTCTAATTAATCAATAGTAAAATATCCCAAACCACTTTGGCACATTCACACATGGAAAAAGGTGTTTTATTGAAATATACCAAATGAGAGTTAAGTTATGAAGGAAAACTATATGGAAAATRGATGAAATGGGTCATGCRCCCTCTATGAGTGAGTAAATGAGGGAAGACTGATATGAAAATTATGTACGTAAAATGGAAATGTGATAATATAATGGGTGGTACATGGCTAAATGATGGATGGATAATAAAAGGGGACATGCATCTAAACAAGCCAATAGAAAAYACACCACCAAGTTAGAGAACACCACAACTACGAAAAGACTTGAACCCACAATGAAATGACCAAGAGAAAATAATGACAAGAATATCATGAGCACAAGATAAGTAGRTAGGCGATTTCTTCATCAATAATCAATCATGGAGTAGCACCTGCAACAAGATGAGTATACATAATATGCCACTGAAGCAACCTCCACCAATGATACAATATATGACCAATAAATCTCATGAGTTAAAGTGAGCAAAGGAGCATGAAAATGATACTGTCGATCATCTTGTAAGACTGTTACCTTTCCCCTTGGTTGGCCAAGGGTCAGGTAAACAATGAGGGTAGCACAAAATAATATGTGCAAAAACAAAATTCCCCCAGATCTGCAACTGGTATGTAGAAAATCCATGGATATCATCCTACAAGGTGTCATGAATTGGTCCTCAGACACCCTATACAATATATGGTCTAACACCTACAAAACAATGTACTCCAAATACTAATATAAAATTGAAGCGTTTCACTTCTTTTGTGCCTTGACATCAAGCTCTCTCCTCGAGAAATCATAGCGGCATTAAGACTACCCAACTGCAAGTTGATAAGTGTATACTATAATTTCTGAAGAATTTTGAGGTTCCTATAAGCTGCCCAACAGGCCTGTCATTTGACCTCTTGTTGGGCACTAAGTTCAAGGGTTTCAAATCTGATTTTCTCACTGTTTTTAGGACTGTTATCTTGCTGTCCACAACAGCCAACAGGTCTGAACTTTATGCCCTTAAAATCTGCCAAGTAGGAAGTGATTTAATGCCCCTTTGAAGCTTCTCTCTGAATGGGTTTTAATAGGAAGTTTTGTTGTCCATTATTAGCACATTCATTATACTTCAAAACAGAAAATACCCTCTAGGATCTTTAACACCTACTATGTTGAAAGTAAATAAGCAAACCATGACAATTTAACACAAGTGTTTTTGGTCAACGTGACCCTGGAAAAACCCCCAAGGGGAAAACCAGTAGGAGAGTAGATGTATTATGGATTTCTCAAGCAAATGCTACAACAAATAAATGAAACAATGGAACCTGATACAATAGAAACTCATCTCAAGTTTGCTTTGGGGTTCCTCCTTTCTTTGTGCCAGCTAGAAGAAGACTTGGGTCCCCCTTGATTGCTTTCCTGCTGAACTTGGTGTTTGCGCCCCTCTTTTGGTTTAGCTCTTGCGCCCTTGCTTATACCATGAACTAGTGCACCCTCTACCAAATAGTGTGCCTTCCTCCTACCAAGTGTGCCAACCTCAATCTAGTGCATCCTTGCTTGCTTGCCCCCTTAGCCTCGCACAAAAATGCGCCCTCAAGCTTGCCTTCCCTTCCTCAATGGTGTGCCCCTCTCTTCCACAATAGCTTCTCTTCTCCTCTCCTCTTTCACTCCAAGCTCAAGAGTGAACAACGAATCTTACTTTTGTCCTTTTGCCTCCTTTAGCCTAATCCTTAGCTAACCTAGAAAACCAATGGCCCAGATTAGATCTAAGCCAAACTCCAAAATGAATGGATGAGATTAAATATCATTTTTCACTTACGTTTCCATAAAGTCAAAGTGACTTTATAACTTAAAGTGCTTCGTCATTAATGATGTTATAAAGTCAAAGTGACTTTAAAACATAAAGTAAAGTGGTGAGGGTCAAACATTTCCCCCTTTGTGTCTAGAGACTCACAAACACGAGGGGACCACTTTCCAAGGTACCCAAATCTCAGCACTCCCTCTTACCGAGGAAAGTGTTACTCACCACTCTCAACTTGTCCCTGAAGTAGACTTCCTTTCCCCTTGGCAAGGACTCAATGAGTATGCCTACAACCTACTCATCAAAAGTGGCCTCGAAATCTTATTTGCTCGTCACCGTAGCCAAGTGGGACCCAAACCTCTCTGGCACCCTGCTCTCTCTCATCAATCTTTGTGGCTCTCCAACATACTCCTTGGACTCCTTCAGGGTCTCCTGAAACCATCTCAGTTTCTTCTTCCCTAAACTAACCTTTGTCGGAGTAGTCTCCTCATGCCCCTGAGTCTCATGCACAGATCTTTGCAAAGTAGTCTGTGACCCTAAAGCACCTGCACAAACTGTCTGTATACTCAACAACTGTGAACCTGAAACTGTCCCGGGTGGACCAGTCACCCCTGAACTCGGTGTACTCAACACCTGAGGTTGTGTCCCCTGCGATGCATCACTCTGTTTATGTGGGACCTCCTCAACTTTGTCTCTCAACTCGAGAGATCTCCTAAAGGCTATATACTCCTCGAATCTAACATCTCTCCTCACCACCACTCTCCTMAGTGTTGGAATGTACATCCGGTAGGCCTTAGCGAGCTATGAGTAACTAACTAGAATCCCCTTCTCCGTTGTGGGATCTAGCTTTGTCCTCTTCTCTGAGGGGACATAAGAGAACGTCAAGCACCCAAATATGTGTAGGTGCTCAACATCAGGCCTACTCCCAGTGAAGGCCTCCTTAGGAGTCTTCCTCCCCAAAGCTCTATGGGGACTCATGTTCTACAGATATACCATAGTACTACAAGCCTCTACCCATAAGTAGAATGGCAATGTTTGATCATGCAGCATCGACCTCGCTGCACAAACTATGGCCCTCTTCTTCCTCTCTGCAACCCCATTCTGCTGCAGGTTGTAAGGAACATTCAACTGTCTTTTGATGCCCTGTTGGGTACAAAAATATGCAAACTCTGTGGAGGTATACTCACCTCCATTGTCTGACCGCAAAACCTTGATCTTTCTTCCTGTCTTGTTCTCTGCAAGAGCTTTGAACTCTTGGAACCTCTTGAAGACCTCACTCTTGGTCTTCAGGAAAAAGATCCAGGCCTTCTTAGAGTGGTCATCAATGAAAGTAACATAGTACTCCCAACCACCCAAGGAAACTCGTGACATGGGCCCACACACATCTATGTGTATCAAGTCTAGTACCCCGGTTGATCTATTGTCACTGTTGGGAAAGACATTCTTGGTGTACTTCCCAAGAGCACACCCTCTGCATACCTCATGATGCTCAATGTTGAACTGTGGCATACCTGTCACAATCTCTCTCAACGATCTCAGAGCTCCATGATGCAAATGAGCCATCCTCTGATGCCATAGCTCACACAACTGGTTGTTGTTGTTGCTACTTGCCAAAGCATACAAAGGCTGAAAAAGCAATCTGTACAAGTTCCCCTCTCGTGTCTCAATCACTCTGCCAGAAGTGACACTAGATCCCTTTGGGTGAATGAGGACCTCTGTCCCTCTGAAGGACACCTCAAACCCCCTATCCTGGATAGAGGAAACTAAAATGAGATTCTTCTTCAACCCCGGGACATACAATACATCCCTGAACACCAAGGGTGACATCAACTCCCTCTAAAAGGAAACTGTGCCACGCCCAGCCGCCCTAACTATGGTGTTGTCTCCAAGCATTATCTCCAACCTGATCTCAGGGTCTCAGAGATCAGTGAAGTGCTCTCTCACACCTGACATGTGACTTGAAGCTCCATTGTCAATGTACTAGACGTTGGATGGTGACTCAACTGTGGAACAACAAACTATCAAGGAACACTTCCTCTCAAACTGAGAGGCAAACTCCTCCTGCTCTGTTGTCGCTGTAGTACCACCCTACTTCTTCTTCTTCCTGTTGGGACACTGTCCAGCATAGTGCCCCATCTGGTTACAAGCAAAGCATCTCACTTTGCTCATATCCCTTTGTTGCACACCTCCTCTCTGTTGATTGTTGCTTGGCCCCAACTCCCCGGGGACCCTGCTTGGTCTTCTTCTTGCCCTTTGCCAAAAGAGCAAGATCACCCTCATCACCATCCTCACCCCATTGTTGACTAGAAGATCCAGAGCCAACTCTAAGCTCCTCCTGCACAAAGTCATCCCAGAGCCTCTCCCAACTGGGCATATGCTCTCTAGCCACAATGCCTCATACAAAACTCTCCCAAGGTTTGAAGAAGTCATTTAAGGCTGCCCTCACCAACTCCAAGGAATCTACTATCTCACCAACTGCTGCCAACTCATCACGAATCTAAGAAAATCTTGTGAGGAATGAGGTAATTGTATCAGTCTTCGTCATCTTTTAAGTCCCTTAGCTTCTCTTGGAGCACCATCTTCCGGTTCTAGTTAAGGCTCTGGTAAAGACCACACAAGGACTGCCACATTTGAAATGTGAAGTCCTTACCAGACACATGAGGTATGACATGGTCCTTGACCGCATCAAGGATAGTCCTCTTGACCCTAATGTTCCTCTTTCGGAACTCAGCCATGAGCACTGCATCTGTAGGAGGTACTACAGGATTCTCCACAATGTCCCACAGTTCTACCTCCTCCAAAATCAAGACTATCCTGGCCTTCCACAAAGACTAATTCCCAGCCCCCGCTAGCCTATCCTCCACCCTCAAACCTGCCACTACCATGGCTGCCATCTGATGCTAAAAACTGATACAACACTAACCAAACAAAACTGATGCTAACTGTTGTGAGGTGAAGTAAAAATCTGCCTCCAATACACAAATCTCAAGTGTGAAAATCAAGCTTCCAAACAAGTGAAAAAATCTGCCAACTGTTTGCCACTATATCAGCCAACTCATGTACCCGCAGGCTCTGATACCATGAAGATTTTGAGGTTTCTATAGGCTGTCCAACAGGCTTGTCATTTGACCTCTTGTTGGGTACTAAGTTCAAGGGTTTCAAATCTGATTTTCTCATTGTTTTTAAGACTGTTATATTGCTGTCCACAACAGCCAACAGGTCTAAACTTTATGCCCTTAAAATCTGCCAAGTAGGAAGTGATTTAATACCCCTTTGAAGCTTCTCTCTGAATAGGTTTTAATAGGACGTTTTGCTGTCCATTATTAGGATATTCATTATACTTCAAAACAGCAAATACTCGCTAGGATCTTTAACACCTACTATGCTGAAAGTAAATAAGCAAACCATGACAATTTAACATAAGTGTTTTTGGTAAACATGGCCCCAGAAAAACCCCCAAGGGGAAAACCAGTAGGAGAGTAGATGTATTATGGATTTCTCAAGCAAATGCTACAACAAAGAAATGAAACAATGGAACCTGATACAATAGCAACTCATCTCAAGTTTGCTTTGGAATTCCCCCTTTCTTTGTGTCTGCTAGAAGAAGACTTGCGCCCCCCTTGATTGCTTGCCTGCTGAACTTGGTGTTTGCACCCCTCTTTTGGTTTAGCTCTTGTACCCTTGCTCATACCATGAACTAGTGCGCCCTCTACCAAATAGTGCACCTTCCTCCTACCAAGTGTGCCAACCTCAATCTAGTGCGTCCTTGCTTGCTTGCGCCCTTAGCCCCTCACAAAAGTGCGCCCTCGAGCTTGCCTTCCCTTCCTCAATGGTGCGCCCCTCTCTTTGGTGTGCCCCTCACTTCCACAATAGCTTCTCTTCTCCTCTCCTCTTTCACTCCAAGCTCAAGAGTGAACAACGAATCTTACTTTTGCCCTTTTGCCTCATTTAGCCTAATCCTTAGGCTAATCTAGAAAACCAATGGCCCAAATTAGATCTAAGCCAAACTTCAAAATGAATGGATGAGATTAAATCTCATTTTTCACGTAAGTTTCCATAGTTCACTTTTTCCTCATTAATGACTTTATAAAGTCCAAGTGACTTTATAACCTAAAGTACTTTGTCATTAATGATGTTATAAAGTCAAAGTGACTTTATAACATAAAGTAAAGTGGTGAGGGTCAAACATTTCCCCCTTTGTGTTTAGAGACTCACAATCACAAGGGGACCACTTTCCAAGGTACCCAAATCTCAACAATTTCTAGGGTGCTTGATAAACTCTTCCTTCAACCCTAATTTTACTCCATGAAAGAGGCTAGAGAGATTTTAACCGTTTTAGATGGTCGACACTATGTATACCCCAATTCCATATGCTTGACAATGTTTTGTCATGTTTTCAGCCATCAACTTGTCTTGATAATGGAATTTCACATAAAGCCCTTTTGTCTACACTCGTTCTCACTTGACAAGTTTGTGATTTTGGCTCTTCACAAAATCACAATGGTGCTTCAACATAACATTATTGCTTTATGGCTACTACAAGAAATCTGAGGTCTCTAGATTGTGACATAGTAAGGGTTGATGTTTCCTTCTCGTTGTCACTGTGCATGTTAATTGTTAAGACGTGAAAATAACAATAGCAGTTTTCTTGGTGAAACCTTTATAAGTTTATTTTTGTTGCAAGATCACTTTTATAGATCCATAGTGTCATTTTTTAACACTTATGGTTTTGTTGTTTGATAGAGGTGCTTATAAGGGATGCTTATTGTAATTAAGTCTCTCATCCCTTTGATTGCAAGAGCCCTTGTCATATGTCAAAACTAAACTACCACTCTTCTACTTTACATCTTTTCATCTATTACTGTGAGACCACTTCGATTGCCTTCTACTTTTACTCTAGTTTGTGTTGTTGAGCAGCAAACACTAAATTTCATCAACAAAACTTTTATATTGCTAGTTTCTTTCTTCACCAAAGTGTTGTTCCTTCTCATTTCATAAGTGTTGATCATGTTATTGCGCAGATTGTAGTTTGGGCAAAGCCCAACCCAAACCACAAGGGTGTGACAACTATGGGAGTATTTACCCACTGTCACCTTATATAAACACTACCCTCACTTTAGTAATGATAGAATCACCACTAGGAGGGAATCCCAGGTGACCCTAGGGGGATTGCGATGGGAAGTGAAGAGAGATGAAGGATGCCCCTGTAGGTCAAGGTTAAAAGTGGAAATGAGACTTAAGAATGAGTCTCGTGGGAAGGCAATTGGTTGCCAAGGTAGTGTACCTCCAAAACAATGTTAACCCTGCCCGGAACAAGACAATATATAGTAAATGAAGGCTCAAAACCAAAGGGGATTCAACAAGAAACCTTGCTGTCCCGAATTGCAGCAGTATATATATATATAT
>JASDQU010241816.1:75327-90051 GCA_032191745.1 Picea mariana | reverse complement strand
ATAAGGAAAGAAGGATCAGGTAGATTGGTGGCAACAACAATAAGAATTCCAAACAACATATACATTTTGAATGAGATCAAAAAGGAAAGATGTTGATTGGGAAAGGAAGATGAAAGTTGTCTTTGGCACACAATAATGGGCCATATGAGTTTTGAAAGTCTTGTCAAAATCAACAAAAAGGAAGCAATAAGAGAAAATCCTAAAATCTCAAAGCCAACAAGCACTGTCAACATGGGAAAAAAATAAGAACTAGGTTCAGGACAAAGGAATACTCTACAAAAAACCATTGTAGAATATACACACCGATCTATGCGAACCGATAAGAAAAAAAGGGTTGAATGGAAAACAATACTTCATGTTATTTATTGATGATTATACAAGAAAAACCACAGTCTGCTTTGTCAAGAAAAATTCAAAGGCATTCGAATGTTTCAGGATATTCAAAGAGATGGTTGAAAACAAGACTGGCTTGAAAATCAATTTCTTGAGATCAGACAATGGAGGTGAGTTCACGTCAAAATAATTCATGGATTTTTGTGAAGAACATGGAATAAAAAGGAAATTCTTAGCAGCTAGGACACCTCAACAAAATGGAATAGTTGAAAGGAAGAACATAACTGTACATGAAATGGCCAGATCCATGTTGAAAGAATCCAAGTTGCGTGATATATTTTGGGTACAAGAAGTACATAGAATTGTCCATATATTGAACTGAGGAATGCTAAGAAGTAACAATGACAAGACTCCATATGAACTATGGAAGGGAAGACTGGCAAACATCAAGCACTTTAGAGTGTTTGGAAGAAAATGTTACATAAAATGAGAAGATGACAAGATTGGAAAATTTGACTCTCGGGTTGATGAAGACAAATTGGTTGGATACTGAAGCAAAATCAAGGTATACAAATTCTACAACCTTAGACTCAACAAATTAGTGGAAAGCATCAATGTAAAGATTGATGAAACAAATGTGCTAAATACCAAAGAAGAAAGAAGAAATTCAAAAGAGCAGGAAGTAGAACTAAAAGAAGAAGAAGTAGAAGTAGAAGAAGAATTAGAAGAGAACCAACCAAAAGCAGAGAAAGATGAAACAAAATAAAATCAACAAGATCTCCAGACACCTCATAAGAGACCTAAACATTGGTGTCAGAAGAATCATCCACCGGAACAAATTATTGGGGATAAAAATGTAGGAATAGAAACCCGAAGAAGCAAACAAACACCAGAACAAAGAAATATAGGACTATTATCGATAGTTGAACCAAACAGCTTTGAGGAAGCCAACAATGATGAACATTGGATCAAGGCCATGGAAGAAGAACTAATCAAACAGAGAAGAATGAAACATGGGAATTGGTTCCAAGACCCGAGGAAAAAAACATGATTGGTACAAAATGGGTGCTTATAAATAAACTAAATGAAGAAGGACATGTAACCAGAAACAAAGAAAGGTTAGTATGTAAGGTATATGCTCAAGTTAAAGTAATATATTTTGAATAAACCTTTTCTCTTGTCACCAGAATGGAAGCAATCAGAATGATCTTGGCCCATGCATGCTCCAAAATAATCACAGTCTATTTGATGGATGTAAAATCAACATTTCTAAATGGAGAATTAGAAGAATAAGTCTACATCAAACAACCAGAAGGGTTTCTACTGTCAGAAAGGGAATATTATTTATGCATATTGAATAAATATGTGTATGGAATCAAGCAATCTCCTAGAGCCTAGTATTCAAGACTGGTCAAGTACTTACAAAAACAAGGATTAAAAAACGACAATGCATATAGAAATCTCTACATAAAAGTGGATCGAAACAACATACTTATCATTGAATTATATGTGGATGACATCATATTTGGAAGTGACAATGACATGTTGAGTAAGAAGTTCTCCAAAGACATGCAGAGTGAGTTTGAAAAGTCCCTACTTGGTGAGTTGACTTTCTTTTTGGGACTCCAGATATCTCAACTAGATGAAGGAATTTTCATTTCCCAAACCAAGTACATCAAATAAATGCTAAAGAAGTTTGGAATGGAATATTTCAAACTTGTAAGTACTCCTATGGTGATTGGTTGCAAGTTGATAAATGATGATGAATCTAAGGAAGTAGATCAGAGACTTTATAGATCGATGATTGACAACCTACTCTATGTGATATCCTCAAGACTAGATGTGATGCAAGCATTTGGACAAGTTGCAAGATTTCAAGCATCACCAAAGGAAACTCATGTTATGGCAATAAAGAGGATCTTCAGATATCTCAAAGGAACGACAAAGTTTGGATTTTGGTATCCAAAAGGTAATGAGTTTACTATGGTTGCCTACACAAATGCAGATTAGGCAGGAAGCATTGATGATAGAAGAAGCACTAGTGGAGAAGCCTTCTACTTGAGTGATTTTCTAGTGTCCTAGTTAATTAATAAGTAGTCCTCAGTATATTTGTCTATGGTAGAAGCAAAATATATTGCATCAGCAACCTGTTGTACTTAGGTCCTCTGGATGAATCAAACCCTGAAAGACATACAAGTAAACCATGATGAGCCTATTTCAATATTCTGTGACAATACCAGTGCTATAAGTATCTCCAAAAATATAGTGATACATTCCAAGACCAAACATATTCCTATCAAGTTCCACTTTATATGGGAACAAGTCACCTAAATAATATCAAGTTGGAGTACATTGGGAAAAAAGAACAGATTGCATATACCTTCACCAAACCTCTCCCAAGGAAGACATTTGAGTATCTTCAATAGAAACTAGGAGTAGTTTCTTCCCCACAGTGATCTACACAAATTTTTGCAAAGAATATAGGGGTACAGAAATGGTCAGGGGGAGTTACCATTTTCCATTAATGTCAAAGGGGGGGAGAAAGGAAAAAAGCATGAAGACAGGGGGAGTGCATGAATACAAGGGGAGCAATGGTCACAAGGGAGTATGAGTGTTTCCATATGTTATAGTGCAATTTGTAGGTTGGGAAAAGACCGACCCAACCACAAAGCAAGTGCTACAACTTGAGAATCCTACACCCAATGTCACATCAATGTAGGTCTCGCACTTCAAGGGTGACTAGATCACTCTAGGGAGGTGATCTCAGTGACCCTAGGGGGATTGATATGGATATGGATATGGATGAAATTGAATCCCCTATAGGTCAAGTCTAAGTGGGATGAAAGGTGGGAAAATATTCCTTAATTCAAGTAATTTTTTCCCCACATGTATATTACTTCTTCGGATGATTGTACCTTCTCGAGACACAAGAAAAGACACTTTGCAATGATATATGTTAGTTGGATCAGCAAGTTAAACTTGATGTCCCCAATTTCCAGCAGTAAATGATATTTTATATCAGCAAATAAAACATCTAAATCGGCATACAAAGATCTAAACTAGTTAAGTAAATCAACATCAAGATTAGCAATGAATATAGGTTGAAAGATGGCACTTCAAGGATGACTAGTTCATTCTAGGGAGTTGATCTCGGTGACCCTAGGGGGATTGAGATGGATATGGATATGGATGGAATTGAAACCCCTATAGGTCAAGTCTAAGTGGGATGAAAGGTGGGAAAATATTCCTTGTAAGTCAAGTAATTGTTGCCCCACAAGTATAATACTTCTCAGCATGATTGTACCTTCCCAAGACACAAGAAAAGGCACTTTGCAATGATATATGTTAGTTGGATCAGAAATTTAAGCTTGTTGTCCCTGATTTACAGCAGTAAATGACATTTTATATTAGCAAATAAAACATATAAATCAACATACAAAGATCTAAACTAGTTAAGTAAATCAACATCAAGATTAGCAATGAATATAGGTTGAAAGATGGCACTTAAGAAGCTAGATACGATGGTTGTTGTAAACATGTGTTTTCTGAAGAAAATTTCATCCTTATTTCTGTAGTATTCACTGGCATGCAACAGCAAAATCAACCATGAAAAAGTGCAAAGAGCTATCCCAAAAGATGTGCCCTAGTTAGTAGACTAGGTGAGTGAAGTTAGAGAGCTAGTCTAGGGTTAGTTTAGGAGTTATGAGAGTGTTTGTATCTAGGGTTATGCAGCCCTAATGGATGTAGGTTAAATTTTGTAACAGAAATTAGAGTTTTTGGAGAGATGGGATGCCCTAGTGGGGGAAGACTCCTCTCAATGAGGCAAATCAACTTCAAGCAAGAAACCTTTCAAATGACCAAAAATTGTGTTTCCCAAGGCAATGATTTTATATCTCCAATGTAAATAAGTAATAATAGTTCCTTTACTATTGGTTTAATGGAATCAAATAAACAAGAGCTAGAGAAACTACCTCCTAGGGGGTGTAAGCCCATTTACTTCCCAAGGAAAGTTTCTCTAGGCTAGGGTTTAGGCTAAGAGGGTTTATGCCCTTATACTTCTCTTAGAAAACCCTTATATAATCAATGAGATGAAGCAATAAAATGATGAAGACTATGGTGGGGGTGTATTCCCTTATACTTCCCACCTAGCTCCTAGCATAACAATACTTGGCTTGAAAAAATGATAGAAAAATAGTAGAAATGCTAAGATAATCCACCACAAGAGATAGAAAACACCATCCAAGGATAGCGCTATACTTCCATCAACCATTCACCAATATATAGACATAAACAACTGCACAAAAAATAAAAAGAGCCAAGTGTAGTGCAAATTTCAGACCAAGGCCTCTCACAAGAGGGAGTTATGTTTAAAATCAGATCTTATGATCTCTATTTATACAAAATGTAGCTAACATAGTTTGTCCACATACTTTAGGATAAAATACAATATTAGGGGTCAACAACCCTAATCTTTCCCCTTTTACAAAATAATATTAAAAAGTTCCTTTAAAATTTCACTTTTGCACAAATAAAACCCTAATTTAGGAGGACATCACCCCTTTAGGGGACATTTTTCCACTTTGAGGAAGTCGTTGGTGTTGGAGAAGCATGGGTAGGCCTCCAAAGACCACATGTAAAGCATATAAGAACTTCTCCTCAAAACATCCATGTGTCAAAAGAGTGGCACCTCACCACCATTCCCTATCCCCCAAAGCATGACGTAAAGCTCAAAAATAGGACGTTTTTTTCCTCCTAGGAAAATTGTTTGGAAAGTGAGGGTTGGTTGGGGTATGTCGTTCAATTCATCATCAAGGCCTTCCAAGTTTGATCTCTCTGATCTGGAATGCTGGCCCCTGACATCCAACCTATGGGCTTGTAGCCCCATGGAAGCCCAAGCTAGGCTTGTTCTCCCAAAACTATCCACCAACTAGGTCCTACAAAGACAAATCAGCATGCCCTCCAAGGATCTCAAGTTATAACATCATTATAAGTGAATCCAATCAATAAATAATCCATCCAAGCATGTGCATCAAAGATTACTATATCAAACAATTAATAACTCAAATACATTATGCGACTTGACAAGCTTGAAGCTAGGAGCGTTGACGAGGTGTCCTATTGAGTAGATCTTGCCCTAGGTCATGGAGAGTTTCCAAGAGATCCCTCTCTAAGACATGTAAAGTGGATGAAGTGTTTGGGGTCAAGACTCAATGGGCATAGGGATCATGACATATAAGGGGTCATAGTGTCTCATTCATGGGTGACTTTGTAGAGGGTGTGTGGTACCTTCGTCCGCAATGCACTTCTTCCAAGCCCTTCAATTTCCTTTTATCTTTCTTTCTTTATTTTCTTTCAATATATCATAAGGAGAGGTTGAATTTCATTTCCCTCACATGGTGACTAGGTGATGGCAATGTCACCCACAAACATCTAATGGAAGTGAGAATTTTTTCTCGTGATGAGACCCCCTTTCTCTAAGCCATGCAACTGAGAGCCATTTCCCTAGTTTGGTAACTAGATGATAAAAATTTCATACCACTAGATATCCATGGATGTGATAGGTCAGCTTGTGATGAGACCTCCTATCTTTCAACTAACCTTTTAAGCATTCTTTATTATATTGTGGGTCCCCTTTATTCAAATATAAGTGTTTCATTGCTTTCTTGGGTGATCCCTGGGTGAAACATATGGAAGGTTTATACAAGGATTTTATCTTTTACCCAACATCAACCCCTCTGGATCTTTATCCCCTTCTTCCCATAGAATGAGGGACAACCCCTTCTTGGGTCAATACACCCTAAAATTCCAAGAGATAAGGAAATAGAGGGGAACAATCATGGAAAGTGGTAAGTATGGTCGGGAATGGTACAATGGGTCATTAAGGGAGTTCCTGGTAGCTGACCCATCCCCAAGGAAAACCACTTACTAGGGAACAATGTCAACCACCAAGGTGAAGCCGGGAAAAAGGCGTAATGTCCAAGCATATATCATGAAATCTAGAGCAATGTAAGATACAAAATAATCAAATGGCTTGAATATTGAAATGATTCTCACCATAATATTGAATTGTACCTCATGGAGCAAGGCCCACTAGGGGAAGCGTCCTCCGATGGGGGTTCAGGGGCAAAGCCCCTGAAGGAAAAATTGCCTTGTAAATGTATATTGTAATTTCATAGTAAATCTGGACCATTCATTATAAGGTCGCAAATCTGACGGTAGAAGTTATGTTAGGGTTTTTTTCCCTAGAAGGAAACCCTCTTTTATGAGGAAATTGTATTGTGGTTGTGTATCATTGCGAATATTGTATTCTAAGAGAGGAGAATGTGAGAGAAAGAAGAGGAAGTTACAACGGGTGTGTTGTAGGTTGTATCCCTTCATTTGTTGGATAATAAAAAGGTAGGACCTGGAAATTTCTCTGGTGGACGTAGCCCACACTGGGTGAACCACATATGTCTGTGTCTCTATTGTTTTGTGTATATTTTGTGTTTTATTTCCACATTTGTTTTATTTTGTTGCTCCACGATCCTATTTTTTTTACAAGGAGGACCATATCACAACCTCCACAGGTCAACAAACAAATCTTGTTCTTGGCAACTTTAGATTTTCCAAATATTTCATGGTTGACTAATGACCCCATACACCATTCCCCTTTTTGGCCCCCCATTCTTGCAAAAATCCCATCGAACATTCCAAAATTCCACAACAAACCTAGAGAATATCTGAATAATCACATGATGAATTTCCATCTATGGTGTTCTTCAAACTCCTTGATGGATGACTTCATTCGATTACAACTTTTCTAGGGAACCCTTACAGGATCAACAACTAAATGGTATATAGAACTATTGCATAACTCCTTTGACGACTTCAATTCCATTGCCATGGCATTTTTTACACACTTTCAATTACATATCTGATATGAGACCAGTATTGATCTCTTAACCTTGTTATGCCAATAAACTTACACCCATATTTTAGATCACATTCATGAATGGAGGCATCGACGATGATTAATCAAAGACACAATCCCAGATCAATTATTAGTTGATTGGTTTACAAAGTCCCTTTTTCCACCTATATCTTGAGATGTCGCCATGAAAGGCATCATTACCAAGGAACAAGCTATCAGTCATGCCCAGTATTTAGATTTGGTATACTCTCAATCTGGCATGTTATACGACTTGATTCCTAACGCTCCTCGATCGTCGAATGATCAAACCAAAAAACACCTGGAACCCATGCCGATGGTATAATCGGTCCTATTTCCACAAATAAAACCAGTCATATGACTGGGAAACATAGCCAATCGACTAAATATACCAATCCTATCTCATCTGTTCATACCAACACTCCAAGTAAGCCCTCTTCCCAAATGTACAAGGTTAATACGGTGCAATTGACTGCACCAAAAACCCCACAGCAATTCGGAGGAAAAAATAAGGGTAATAATAATAATAAGAAAAAAAAATCTTCTAATCATTCGTGCCCTAAAACCCAAGAAAACAACACTAAGGGCAAGACCAAGTGAAATGCCAAATATCCCTGCATGATTTGTAAAGAGAATAATTTCACTAAAGATTTTCCTCGTCTCGCTGAAATTCATCAATATCTCGAGCGAGGAACATCCTCTTCTACACTAGAAGTTTTAACAAATCCTTTCACCCCCCCAACAACAACAACTTATCATGCAAAGACAAGCACCCCCACTAGGGGGAAACCCCGACTCCCTGTCAGTAAATATATTGATGGTTAAATCTATGGCCATATCTATTAGAGCCAACAATTAAGATTCTCCAGAAGGTGATTCTTTACCCAAGAATTCACCTTCAACTACCCCACCCAATGGCCCTCTCACACTATAGAATCTAGCTATCGAATCTTCCATATGCCCTCCAAAGGGAGTACTTCGTAGAACTACACATAACAACAATGCTCGGGCAACCCGACACTATAGTATAGTAGAAGATCTCGCCCAAGCCCCTTGTGCCATGTCAGCAATCGAAGTGCTGCAGTCATGTCCTACACAGCGTAAAGCCTTATTATCATTTATCGGTGTAATTGAACCTTCAGAATACAATGTATTTCCTTCAACATGAATTGCAATGAATCTTGCCTATCACATGAATTGGCATTAGAAATCATTGTTTGATCTCTCAATAAAAATATTTTCTGAACAATGCTTGATGAAGGCGTCACAACATGCATCATGTCCTTGACATGTTGGAAATATCTTAGTTCTCCCCAACTTACCACATCTGAAACCATCCTCAAAGATTTTGACGAACATTTTTTCAAACCCCACGGAATTCTCCCCTATTTACCAATTGAACTTGCGGGAAACATTGTTTCTGTAGAAGTCAAGGTGATCAACGCCACACTTGACTATAATTTTATTTTAGGTCACACCTGGTTTTACTCCATGAATGTTGTTGCGTCTAGTGTCTTTCAACTTGTTAAATTTCCCCACCAAGGGAAGATCGTTCGTATAGACCAACTAGACTTTTGTACGCCAGACATGTGAATCAATCCTAATGCGAATGTCCCTTTTGTAGTAGAATCTACTTCGGGATGTGAAAGCATCAGGGTAGGTAGTTATCCCTCTTTAATGGGGACTTTTCCCCTCCCCCCACCAGAAATCAAATCAACAGTCTCCATCAATATGATCTCCACGGTTACTGGTAAACCCATCGGTTACAATGACCCATGGGTAATTCCTCTCCCATTGGAAATAAAATCTTATGGAGACACCATGCCACTATCACCGATGGAACTGGAATATTTGTTGATACAATCCATAGGAGAATCTCTTGATTCTCATTCTAGTCTCCTACTGGATGAGGAACTAGATCAATTTTCCTCTCCCTATTGGGTTAATCAAGCTTCAATTTCACACGACTTTCTTAACCTTGTCCTACCTTCAGACAAAGCCATTATGGAAGTCATGAATTTGTAAGATAAACCTTGGGATGATTCTCACCATCGATCATCCTTCCTACCCAACAAAGAAAAGAAATACACCCCAATACAAACCCTTGTTTCGACTGATATTCAAGATCCATACCCTGTACCTTCCACATCAAACCCTATTTTTTCTGAAGGCAATTTGGGAAACATTTCCAAAACTATTTTGATTGACATTTTAGTTAAAATTGGGGTCATGGAAAACATCCATATAAGCACATATTATTCCCCTGAATAAATCGAATCTTATACTACCCTATTTAAACAATTATGAGACATTTCCGCCTGGTCTTATGAAGAAATTCCAGGAGTCGACCCACGAATTGTTGTCCATGAAATTAAAACTTATCCTAGATATTTTCCAATTCGAAAATGACTCCACCCAGTTCATCCAAGAAAGGTAGAATTTAAAAAATTATTGAACGTTGGTTTTATCTATCCCATGCCCCTAACTAAATGGGTGTCCAACATTGTACCCATTAACAAAAAATAGGGCACCATCCAAGTATGTGTTGATCACAGGGACCTTAATAAGGCATATCCTAAAGATAATTTCCCTACCCCTTTCATCGACCAAATTATCGATGATTGCATCGGATGTAAAGTCTTCCCATTTATGGATGGCTTCTCTGACTATAATCAAATCAAAATTACCCCGGAAGACCAACACAAAACCGCTTTTATCTACCCATGGGGAACTTTCGCATATCGCAAGTTACCGTTGGGTCTTAAAAATGTTGGTGAAACATTCCAGTGGTCCATGTATTATGCCTTCCATGACATTAAACATATTGTACAATATTACCTAGATGATCTCCCAATCCGGTCTCCCAAGCGACCTGGTCACGTAAATCATCTGTGCCAAATCTTCGTGCACTGTCGATATTACAACATTCACCTAAACCCACACAAATGTAATTTTGTTGTGGAGTATGGTTGTTTACTTGGCTTCATTGTATGTAGGTTTGGGATCAAATTTGATCCCCTCAAATTTGAGGCAATCATCAACTTTCCTCCCCCCACCTCCGTAATCCAACTTCAAAGTTTGCAAGGGAAAGAAAACTTTCTTAGGTGTTTTGTCGCCAATTATGCCAAAGTCACCAAAGGTTTCACATGATTATTGAAAAAGGGTGTACCTTTTATTTGGGATGAACAAGATCAACATTCTTTTGATCATTTGAAGAAGGTTCTTACATCCACACCGTTACTCAAACTTCAAATTACAATAAATATTGCATTCTATATATGGCAACTTCTGGTACTACCATTGGCATGATATTACTCCAAACTAACGATCAACATAATGAACATGTTATTTACTATCTCAGTAAGGGCTTAGTTGGTGCCAAACTTCGATACCCGTACATTGATAAGTTGGTGTTGGCAACCATTTACATTTTCCAATGATTCAGGCATTATATTCTTCTCTAAACCACCATCGTTGTCTCTAATGCGAATCCAATGCAATATATTTTTGCGTGCCAAATATTGGGGGGTCGATACTCTAAATGGATTGTCCTGCTACAGGAATTTGATCTTGAATTCTCCACCCCAAATCCAAAAAATATTTGATCTTCGCAAAATTAATGATCGATCTTCCCCGAGCCTTTGATGAATTTGTGGTACAAGATTCGTTTCCCAATGAATCTTTGTTTCTCATCGACTCATCCAATCCTTGGTATGGAGACATATTGATTTATCTCCAGACCCGACATTTCCAACCTAATGTTTCTAAGGATGATCGTCATCGCATACACCATCAATCCCGAAATTATCTCATCGTTAGCGGTACCCTCTACCATCATGGAGTATATATGATATTACGTCGATGTTTCATCCATTATGAAGCCGAAAAAATCCTCAATGTTGGTTGTGGAGCCTGATTATCTTCTTGATTCAAAGGTATTTTTTCTCAACCATTTTTATACCCCATGAAGACTATACACCCCTCCACGCGGGGGGGTTGCAGGGGGGGCTTTCCCCCCCTGTGGGGTTTGGGGGTTTCATCCCCCCGGTTGGGGGATCTGGGGGCCAGCAGGCCCCTAGAGAGGGTACGAGGGCAACATCCCCCCAAAGGTAAAATTTCCTTATAAATGTATATTGTAATTTCATAGTCAATATTGACCATTCATCATTAAGTCACATATCTGATAGTAGAGATTATGTTAGGGTTTTTTTTCCCTAGAAGGAAACCCTCTTTTGTATGAGGCCATTTGTATTGTGGTTGGGTATTCTATTGGATGTATTCCGAGAGAGGATATTGTGAGAGAAAGAAGAGGAAGTTACAACAGGTGTGTTGTAGGTTGTATCCCTTCATTGTGTTGTATAATAAAAAGGAAGGACCTGGAAATTTCTCTGGTGGACGTATCCCACACTGGGTGAACCACGTATATCTATGTCTCTATTGTATTATGTATCTTCTATGTTTTATTTCCACATTTGTTTCATTTTATTTCTCTTTGATCCTATTTTTCTAACAACTGGTATCAGAGCAATGGCAGAAGAAGGAAAGTTTAGGGTCGAGAAATTTAATGGCCAAAACTTCCAGTTGTGGAAGATGCAAATGGAATATTATCTATATCAGAAGGATCTTTACATATCATTGAATAGAAAAGAAAAGAAGCTAGCTAGTATGAAGGATGAAGAATGGAATATTCTTGACAGAAAGGCACTGGGAATATCACGGTTGCGCTTGGAAGCAATGGTGGATTTTAGCATTTCAAGCAAAAAGACAACAGAGGATCTGATGAAGAATATGGATTCACTGCATGAAAAACCCTCGGCCTCCAACAAGGTGTTTTTAATGAAGCATTTGTTTAATATGAATATGTCAGAAGGTGGGTCTGTTAGTGACCATTTAAATGATTTTAACACGGTCACTAGTCAGTTAAGTTCTGTAAAAGTGAGATTTGATGATGAGATTAGGGATATTTTGATTCTATGTTCATTTCCAAAAAGATGGAATAGCTTGGTCATGGTTGTAAGTAACTCTGTCTCTGGTTCAAACACCTTAAAGTTTGATGATGTTGTTGGTGTTATTCTTAACGAGGAATGTGAAGGAAAAGCATAGGTGAGACATCAGGTAATGCTTTGATTGTGGAAAACAGGGATAGACAAAGGAAAAGAGGAAAGAGTCAAGGGAACCGTGGGAAGTATAGGAAGGGAAAATCCAAATCCAAACTGAGAAAGATAGACTATTGGAATTGTGGGAAGAAAGGACATCTAAAGAAAGACTGCAAAGCTCCAAAGAAACAAAGAGATGGACAACAGGAGAAAAATCAGGAAGCAAATGTAACAGGTGATTTGTTACAAGATGATTTGATTCTTTCTACAAATAATATCTCTGATTCTTGGGTAGTATATTCAGGGGCTTCATTTCATGCCACACCCCATAAGAAAATTTTTCTAGATTATGTTCAAGGTGAATTTGGACAGGTTCATTTGGGTGATGATGCACCATGCAAAATTGTTGGAATGGGAAAGGTACAAATAAATAAAAAGAATGGAAACCAATGGTTTTTGAAAGAGGTAAGACATGTTCTAGATCTAAGTAAAAATATAATTTTAACAGGGCAATTGGCAAGTGAAGGTTGTATATTTATATTTACAGATAAGGCGTGGAAGCTCACCAAAGGATCATTAGTGATAGAAAAAGGAGAGAAGGTAGGTACATTGTATTTATGTACTGGTAATACTGACTCTTCTATCTATTTAGCTTCTACAGGAGAGGATACAGTACTATGGCATCATACACTTGAACACATGAGTGAGAAGAGGATGCAGATACTTCACAAAAGAAATTTGTTGCCAGATATTAAACAAATTTATTTGGATTTGTGTGAGCATTGTATTTATGGAAAATAGAAGAGAGTAAGATTTCTAAGAGTCAAAAAAGAAAAGAAGAGTGAAAGGTTAGAGATTGTGCATATAGATGTATGGGGACCAGCTCAGGTATCATCTCTTGGTGGCTCTCATTATTATGTTACTTTTATTTATGATCCAACTATAAAAACTTAGGTTTATTGCATTCGACAAAAATATGATGTTTTTGAAACTTTTAAGAAATGGAAAGTTTTGGTTGAGAATGAGACAAGAAAAAGGTTGAAGTGTCTCAGATCAGACAATGGAGGTGAATATTCTAGAAAGGTGTTTGATGATTATCGTTCATAGCATGGGATTTGTAGAGAGAAGACATTTCCAGGAACACCACAAGAAAATGGTGTGTCAGAAAGGAAGAATAGGAAAATCATGGAGCATGCAAGGAGTATGAGATTGCACATTGGGTTGCCCTTACAGTTCTGAGCAGATGTTGTGGATATTGTTGTTTATTTAATAAACAGAGGACCTTCAATCTCTTTGGATGGTGGAATTCTAGAGGAGGTATGGATAGGTAAAAAGTTAAACTATTTTTTTTGAATACTTTCGGTTGTGAAGCATTTGTCCATATTGATAAAGAAAGTAGAACAAAGCTTGAGGTAAAATCCAAGAAGTGTACCTTTACTGGATACGGTGTTAATGATTTTTTTTATCACTTACGGGATTATGAAAATCACAAAATAATTAGTAGTATATATGCCATATTCAATGAGAAGGTCATGTATAAAGATCATTTGCAGGGAAGGAAAGAGGAAGAAGAAAAACCAAAATACATGGTGATTGATGATATCACTGAAAAAGAAATTCCAAAGGTGCCAGAAAATAAAAATGTACAACAATAGGAGAAACATGTACCTCAAACTCCTACAAGTGTTGTTAGAATATCTACCAGGTTAAGTAGACCCCCTGAATGATACTCTCCTTCATTTTGTTATTTATTATTGATTGATTGTGGTGAACCAGAAAGTTATGAAGAGGCAAAGCAGGTAGACACTAAAAGAAAATGGGAGCAAGGCATGAAAGAGGAAATGGATTCCTTGGTAAATAACCAGACTTGGGACTTGGTTCAGTTGCCTGCAAGAAAAAGAGCATTGCATAATAAATGGGTTTATAGGTTGAAGGAAGAAGATGGAGGAAAAAAGGAGTACAAGGCTAGACTTGTTGTAAAGGGGTTTTCACAAAAGAAAGGTATATGTTTTGTTGAAATATTTTCTCCTATTGTTAAAATGACTTCAATTATGACTATTTTAAGTCTTGTGGTAGTAGAAGATTTTTGTCTTGAGTAGTTAGATGTAAAAACAACTTTTCTCCATGGGGATTTGGATGAAGAGATTTATATGCAACAACCACAGGGGTATGAGGTCAAAGGGGAGGAAAAATTGGTATGCAGGTTGAAGAAGAGCTTATATGGCCTAAAGCAAGCTCCAAGGCAATGATATTTGAAGTTTGACAGGTTTATGACAGAACAAGGTTATAGTAGATGTCATTTTGATCATTGTGTTTATTTTAAAAGGCTAGAAAATGGAAGCTATACTATCTTTCTATTGTATGTAG
>JASDQU010241815.1:104706-126027 GCA_032191745.1 Picea mariana | reverse complement strand
AGTGGATCTGATGAGAGATCCTCTCCATGGTGGTTAAGCCTCCAAATCCTATATAATGAGGGATTTCCATGGAGGAGAAGGAGATGGAGGAGTTTTGAAGAATCCAACTTATGATATTATGAGGAAGATGTCATTTGGAACATCAACATTCTGTGTGTGAACTATTTAAGAAAGGGTTTGGAGAAGGAGATCTTGATGAAGCTCATGCACTCACATCTATGGCTGTAAGTATTCTTCATTGTTGTTCTCATTAATACAATCAATGCTTGGTCTATTTCTTTCAAACTTGTACATGTTTCATATAAGTTTGTCTGCAGTAGATGGATATATGTTTTAGCTAATCTCAGTAGAGTATGAAGTCTTTTGTACTTTTGTTTGTCTTGCAAGACCTACCAAGGAGCTCAAGATCGAAGCTCATCCTGGACCTTGTAGGGACAAACGATGTTCATAAGATACACACCTTCCTCCTTATTCTTTGTTCATCAGCTTAATTAGAACTAAAAGGAAGTCACGTCCATGTTAAGCACTTTCTATCTTAGAGTTAAGGGTCTATCTCTCAAGAGGAAACCTACCTGTCCGTAGGGAGATTTTCCTACAATAGAAATTGGCGACTCCGCTGGGGAGTAATCGAATCTTTCATTTTTGGTGTTCCTCATAGACCTTGTCTTACCCTTTGTTCTTTTTATACCTTGTTCACCACGTATGTCTCATTGAATATGCTGATTGGATCCTTATGCCATCACATCCATTGTGATTGACAAAGTTTGACTAAGTTTTTGTTTTTTTTTGACAATTTTTTGGGTTTTAAGACACCAGCGCTCTCCTGCCTATGTTATTAGGGTGCCAACGCTCCCTGTTGGCTTTGCACAGAGCATTATAATGCTCAAGTGCCCCTTACACCAGAGCTACCCTTTTTTCTACAAAAAAAATTCTAGGGTTATGTTTTTTGAAATCCAATCTCTGTTTTTACCCTTGCTCAGCCTCTTTGTGCTTCAGTACATCTTCCTATTGACCCTTGACACTCTGCTTTCTAAGAAATAAGCACTTTGTTGTTCAGATTTTTGACCTTCTTCCTTATTTTGAGTTTTTTCTTCTGTTGAGAACTTGGAATCAATCCATTTCTTTCTCCTCTCTTATCTGATTGAGTGAAAATTGTGGTGAAGAACGTCAGAACTCTGTGAATCATCTCATTTGGTTCTTTGAGGTCATTATTCTTATCATCTTTCTTTTGTGTGAAATTTTTTATTTTCTTTGTTATATTTTGTTTTGTTTTTGCTTCTTGTTTCAATCATAGCAAGAGGGTGTGTTGTTTGTGTGAAATCTGCTTATGCTTGTCCGTATCTCCTTGATCTAGAAGGTTAGTTGGCAAGAGAAGTTTTTCATTGAATTGATCATCATTCGCATACAAACAACAAAGATACATCTTAGTGATTGGTTTGCATATTAGAAGGCATTTCTTAAATGTTTTAGCATTACATTGGATTTGATTGAGAACAAATTGATTGAGGACATTCCATATTAGTGTTTGATAGTGAAAACAAGTCTTTCTCTCTCCCTTAAATAGGCATTCATTGAAAAGAAACAATTGATTATCATCTTTTATACATTTTTTGGGAATTGAGTCATCGTTCCATCAGTTTCTCTTTCATACACCCTTTGAGTAAAGAATAGCCATAAAACGAACGCTAATTAAAAATTATCTAGAACATTTTTTATTTTTAGGATCTTCCACCAACATTAGACTAGGATTAGCACTTTGGATTAGGCTGTGAGTAAAACTCTCCAAAGTTTTCAAAACAAACATTAGCATCCTGAGCTAGGGAGAGTCAAATCCAATTGTCGTATCGGTTTTCTGGGATCCCCCTCTCACACAAGGGTTACACGCAAGGTTGCATTCGGGTGAATTACGACGATTATCCCTTCATGGTTCAACTATTTGTGTCGGTCAGATCGTATATTGGGGGTCACTTGAAGTTATACCCACAATTATGTGTGGGAGCCTCTTGGGTTGATTTCAGACTTGTTATCCTGCCCATACGTTCGGATCGGACTGTCGACTGTACCCACCCAGGGACTAACTGCGAATTGGTGTCTTTAGTTGCCATAACCTTTAGGTACCTACACAAAGTGATGGTGAAGGGAAGTCTCACTGTAACTAGAATAGACATTGGTCAAACTCACTCGGGCTCCTTGAAGGGTAAATCCACAATTATTGTGTGGAAGATTACACCAAGGTTAAAGTTCGTTAAGTAGGTCACCATTGTAACTATTCCACCATATCCTAGCCCCTTCTTGACTTGATCACGTGACATTGGATTTCATCACCAACTAGTACGATCATCGAGAGAAGTTTTTGTTTGCTTGGTTGATTCCTAGATTTTATTAGCATATGCTGTTTATTTTTGTTAGTTGGCCCTAGATTTTTAGTGTGTTCTATTTTTCTCCACAATTGAGCCTACAGATGATAAAGCTCTTCGCCGATCACATAAGATGAAAGGGATTCCTCCGGAAGGCTATCAACCCTTACCTCCTAACCCTCCAGAAGACAACTACCGTGGAGAGGTAGAAAATCAATCTGACGCTGGAAGTGTTATTGCTCCTTCATTAGATAACTCAGAAGGCACTTTGGTTATAGTTGAAAATCCCACTCCTCACACTACATCTGTGTCGGTAACCCCTCTTGAACCACTTTTTCTTCGTTTAGACTCCCTTGGGAATGTCATAGATGAAGAGGTCCCATGATTACCGAAGATAACTTTTACCAAAACATATATGGGATCCACAGAACCAATCTTTGGTGATGAGTATAGGAATCCTTTTTGTCCTAGCACCGCAGTAGATACAAATCCCACACCTACTCATTCTGTATGGAGGAATTCATTAGGACGCGATCTCTATGAGCATTTTGAATCCTTTCAACAACCCTTTCATCCTCATGACCCTCCTGGTCAAACAGGATGATCCGATCAAACCATGAATCACCCAGTCGATTAGGTCATTAACCCTACTGTTACATCAGCACAAGTCCATCCTAATGTTGGACTCATCACCTCTACTCATCTCCAAGGCACTTCAATCCCTACCCCTGTTTTTACAAGCTTTTCCTCTATAGCTCCACATGTTCCACACGATCCTGCTGGGACATCTTTTCACCCAAGAATGCAGACCCGTGCCAGCCAAAAACAACTGGCTGGAGGGAAACCACCATCTAATGAACCTTTCCCTCCCAGAGGACTACCATTCTATGGAGGGCCTACCCCTCCTGAGGAACAACCCCCTTTTCATGCTCCTCCTGGAGGGAAACCTTCGTTTTCCAGTCATACCCCGGTCGTTAATCCGCCACTGGATGGGGGGAAACCTTCGTTTACTGGAAACCCTTTAAAATCTTGGGGAGTATCTATAGGAGATAGTTTTATTAAACCCCATGTTGGGGGGCACTCATATCATAACCCACTAAGAGGAGTATCAAATCCCGTTCCTTCTAGAACATCTTACAGACAACCTTATCCGAGCAGCATCCTAAACACCACCTAGAGTTCTCTGAGACAATAGCCTTATCCTCCTCATGGGTCTAATGTGTATCCACCTTCAAGATATACTCCTTACCATCCTCTAGGGAAAAGTGTTTATCCTCCTCATGGGCAAGCAAATCACCCGACCTATAATGCTTAAAACCCACCGAGTTATGCAAATGTTTCTCATCCATCATCGAATCCTGCTTATCCTAGCCAACAACAACTGTATGTAGGGGGGCCTACTAGTTACAACTATCCACCTAACCCCGTTTATGGTCCTACCGGTGTTCCTATGACGCACCAGTATCATCTACAAATTAATCGAAAGTTGCCTTTCCTTGCGACTTTAGATCTCCCAGACTTGTCTCGGTTAACTAATGATCCTATTTTTCATTCATCAGTTTGGCCAATCATTCCAACTATACTTCCTTCTGATATTCTAAAATTTGACGAAAAGTCTGGCAAAGATCCAAACGACTATGTGATGAATTTCCATTTGTGGTGTTCATCAAACTCCCTTATGGATGATTCTGTATGTTTTCATCTTTTCCACCGAACACTTATAGGCTCGACAACAAAGTGGTATATTGAACTACCACGTGCTTCTTTTCATAATTTCAATTCCCTTGCCATGTCTTTCCTCATGCACTTTCAACTACCTATTCGCTACGAGACGGGTACAACACTCTTGAACTCCCTTCATCAAACTGACTCTATGCATATCTCTGGCCATATTCATGAGTGGAGATGATGACGAAGGATGATCAAGGTAACCATTCCTGACATATTATTGGAGGAATGGTTTACTAAATCACTTTTACCCCCAAGCACTTGCAATGTCGCTATGGGTGGCGCAGTCACCGAGGAAGAAGCCATTGCTCGGGCTCAGTACTTAGATTTGGTTTATTCACAATCTGGTACTTTGTATGATTTGCTTCCGAATGCTGCTCAAGCTAATACCAATCCATCTAATCCATCATCCTCATCTCATGCGGATGGTGTTATCGGTTCCGTCAAAACTGAATCTACTTCCCAATCGACCACACTCTCTTCTACCTCCCCCCAAACTCAGATCTCTGAGGTGAATGCAGTTCAATATGCCCCTTCACAACAATTCGGAGGTAAGAAGAAGACAAGGAATAAATCAAAAAATACCAATAACAATGAACAACCAAAAAATCAAGTTCAAACACCTGCTACCGAAAAGCAACCACAACGGAAACTGAAATTCTCATGTATCATCTGTGGTGATGATCACTACACTCGATACTATCCACATCGCAAAGAAGTGGCAAAACTTTTCCAAGAAAATTCACAACCCACTGTGCTTACTCAGCCTTTTCCACAACAACAATCCATGGTTGCTCAAACCCCCTCTCTTGGGGGTAGTTCTAGCCATCCTCATGATGAGGTCTCGACGAGTGCACATATTTATATGTTTAATTGGATTAATTTGAACACTCGCTCTAATACATAAGACACACCAGGTAACCCTGACAAAGGAAAAGACACTAATGGTAACGGTACTTTACCGGATCCATCACCGTCCTCCGTTAGTCTTCCATCGATTACTCGTCCATCTGGACCACTTCAGATTGAGAAACCTACATTCGAATCTATCTTATGCCCTCCTAAGAGAACTATCCGCAAATCTACCTTTAATCCTAGTTCATGTGTTGCCCAAAACTACAACATTATTGAAGATTTGTCTCAAGCACCGTGTGTTATGTCTATGTTAGAAGTTCTATAGCACTGCCCTAGTCAACATAGAATTCTCTTGGCTGCTATTGGCGCTGTTGATCCTGAGTCGTCCAACCATATCATGTTTAACTTGGAAAATTATGCATCTCGAATCTCCCACCAACTTGCTTTTCAAGTTGATGTTGTTGTTCACAATCAACAAATCCACTGAACTATTCTGGATGAGGAAGCCTCAACTTGTGTCATGTCTTTAGCATGTTGGAAAGGCTTAAAAACACCCACACTCAACAAGTCCCCAATGATGTTACGCGCCTTCGATGGGTGAGGTTTTCATCCCCATGGGATTTAATAGTCCCTGCCCATCCAATTGGGTGGAAAAACTATTACTGTTGATGTCGAGGTGGTCGATGCTCCCCTCAATTACAACTTGTTACTTGGAAAAAGTTGGTTTTATGCTATGACTGTCGTTGGCTCATTGGTTTTTCAATGTGTACAATTTCCTTATCAGGGCAAAATTGTCACTATTGATCAGTTGGATTTCTGCACGACTGATGCTCGTGCTCCCGCTACCAACAATATTCCTTTCTTGGGAGACCATAAGATCACATATGAAAGTGTTGGTGTTGGCTTACTGAAATATTCTAACCTAATGGGAACCTTCCCTACACCACTTCCACCAACTACACATCATATTGCTACTGTCGATATGATTTTGACTGCAGCTTATCAATCTTTGGAATCATCTAACCCTTGGATTGTACCTAGTCCATTAGAATTCAATGCACTAGGTGACATCATGCCACTTAGTCCAACCGAAACATCATATGTTTCTATCCAATATGCTTCTCCCTCATCGGATAACCAACATCTATTGGCACCTGACATTTCCTCGATGCAATCATGGTTGAGTTCCTTTCCGTCTGCGATCAATTAAATTTCCCCAATTTTTTCCTTGGATGAATCTATCATGGAAATGTGCATTGACGAGCTACCTCGGGATGATAACCATCATCGATCCTCTTTTCTTCCTCCTCGTGAAGAAATTCGAGTAGATATACAGTCTATCTCCCCTCCTAATGTCGATTTTCTATCATCTCCCATGCCTTCGACTTCCGATGATCTGGATATGGTCGTTGACATGGTGATTTCTTCGGTGGGGCTATTGGATCCTGATCTCCTTACCCCTGTTGTGGCCCTCGACATGTGTTCCTTCCAGAGTGATTATCTTCCATCCAGCGAAGATCTCTTGGAAGCCATGACCAAGCTTTGTCCCTTGACATGGTATCCTTCCAGAGCATTATTCTCTTGGAAGCCATGATCAAGCAGACTCCACGAGCATAGTTTTCCTCTCTGTAGCAAGCTCCTTAAAAAATGAAACAACAATCTGGGGATCAAACTCGGAAGCCTGAGCATAGTTCTTTTCCTGTGTCAAGCTCATTAACAAATGAAATAGTCACCTCTCTTGAACCTTCTTTTCATCCACCCTTCTCCTTTTTCTCATCTAGTAGAGAAATTGGTGACAAACTCAAAGTCGGTGAATGAATTGAAGCTTGGAGGGCATGTCTCCAACCTTTGATGATCATTCTGGAGTTAAGCCACTATATTTCAAGCTAGGGGCATACCGAGCTTAGTCTTTGTTCTTTCTTGTGATCGTAAATACATGAGAATGCATCCAGGTAAAATTTTATCTCTTTTTCGGCCTCACAAGACTAACATTATGAAAAAGGACAACATTGGAGTCGTCTTTAAGTTGTTTTCTGACTCTCTAAATATGCAAAACTACAGAGTTTACCTTCTCTGGACTCATCAAACCATCATACATTGAAGGGCCCATACGAGACTGAACCTTTACTTCTTCCAGTTCGTTAAACAAAGGAAGAGGGAATTACCGAAGGTGATTCATATCGAGCATGTGTTACCCTACTCGATCTTGTTAAATTAAAAAGAGGTACTCATCTATCTAGATGGGGGGGAAATTGAAAGAAGCAAGCCAAGCAGTCTTTTGAGAACACTAACAGTAACTCTTACGGTCACCCTTGAACACGACACTTTGTCTTTGCGCACATATTAATCCGCTGAACATCTGCACTGAACCAATCCTCTGATTTTTTCTTACTCCTTTGGGTCACCCGACAAAAGTCACAGTATCCACTGCATCATCATGTTTTGGCCCATGTCATGTTTATGTTGTTGTGCCTTAGTGTTCAAGGGAAGTATCTGCCTCGAGATTTAGCCATCACAAATATCTTGTTTCAATACCCTTGTCAGTCCATGTTCATTTGACCTACCAATTACATCTTTGTGTCTATTTTGTGTCGTTGATGGGGGATACATCAAGGCCCTCCTTTGACAAGTCTATTCCTGTCGACTTCAACACATTATCTAGGAACTAGACTTAGAAACCAGTTAGTACTTTGGGACCTGCATGCCTTAATGGCAAGCCTCCTCATGTTCGAAAGTGGGTTTACATCATTGACCTCTGATCGGATGATTCCATGGATGTTCGACTTCAGCTCATCCATTCACATTCATTGGAATGTACTAGAGTACCTTGGGAATCATTGACATCAATGGTGACCTCCCTCACGCTTGTTAATGGTTTACATCATTGATTAGTAATCAAGTGGTTTCTGCCATGTTCGACATCAAAACATCTATTCACATGATTAGATTCGTACTACATCGGGATCGGTAAGAAGACCCTCGGTTGAGTGATCACTCTGATATGTACTTTGCCCAAGTTGCGATGGAGTTTCTCTTGAACATTGACACATATACTGTCACATAGATTCACTTTGTATTGGTCGTGGCTATGTCTTGTCATCTCATATATCCACTGTGTATTCTTCGTGTTTACGATCAGTTTAGGTCATGGGAGTATAGATCCATAGTGTATCTTCAGTGGCTATACCTTTTTGTCAATATAATTATGGATCCGCAGTGTATTTTATGGCATCCATACCTTGAAAGTCTTTTATCACTCAAGCATAGGTATGTCTGCCTTGGGTTTGAAACTTTTCATAACAATTGTTTGATGGTTGTTTACAACTTCTACCAGGTTCTTTGAGTCCACACCCTTGCTTTAAATATTTGTAAAGTGTTTCGGCCATCATTCTCTCTTCTAACCTCACACTTTAGGGGGCATTATGTTACACATGAAATTTGCACACCCAGGTACCTCGCCCTAAGTGTCGTAAAGTGTCATATAAGTGTCTCATACACCTTGACACCATGGAATAACCTATGTCACAATCCCTAGACAATGTGGAGGAGAGATATATTACATGAAGGCCAAAATACCAAGTACACATGAATTATTATTAATATTCATGGAAAAGGAATTGATTAAGTGTGAGAATCAAGTGCACATGAATTATTATTAATATTCAGGAAAAAGAATGTAATCAAGTGTGAGAATCCACCTCACATTTGGTTTCCTATTTNCCCCAAAATCCTTAAGAGATATTTTCTCCCTAATTATCTTAGAGATCACTTTTTTAGTGGATCTGATGAGAGATCCTCTCCATGGTGGTTAAGCCTCCAAATCCTATATAATGAGGGATTTCCATGGAGGAGAAGGAGATGGAGGAGTTTTGAAGCATCTAACTTATGATCTTATGAGGAAGATGTCATTTGGAACATCAACATTCTGTGTGTGAACTGTTTAAGAAAGGGTTTGGACAAAGAGAGCTAGATAAAGCTACTGCACTCACATCTATGGCTATAAGTATTCTTCATTATTGTTCTCATTAATACAATCAATGCTTGGCTTGTTTCTTTCAAACTTGTACTTGTTTCATATAAGTTTGTCTGTAGTATATGGATCTATGTTTTAGATAATCTCAGTAGAGTAGGAAGTTTTTTGTACTTTTCTTTGTCTTGCGGGACCTACCAAGGAGCTCAAGATCGAAGATCATCCTGGACCTTGTAGGGACAAATGACGTTCATAAGGTACACACCTTCCTCCTCTTTTGTTCATCAACTTGATTAGATCTAAAAGGAAGTCATTCTCCACGTTAAGCACTTTATGTATTAGAGTTAAGGGTCTAGCTCTCAAGAGGAAACCTACCTGTTCATAGGGAGATTTTCCTACAATAGCCACAGATTCATGTATTGACTAAAATAGATTATGATTCTTGGTTTATCAGAATGACAACAATTATATGTTCTCAAGATCTTTGGGAGTTTGTTATTGTTTGTTATCCAGAGCCTGTTGACCAAGAAGAAGAAATTCCTTTGACAAATACTGAACGGATTTTTTTAAAGGAGTGATCTAGGTAGATATCACTAGCCACCCACCTTTTTTGACTAGCTCAAAATAGTTTTCTAGCAATTTTGGCAATTTACTATTTTTAGTAGGTTTTAACTTCCGGGGCCATTTTGAGGGCCTAAATTAAGGTTTTTTGAGATTGAGGTTCTTAAATTTAGATAAATGAATAATTGAGCCCCCAAAATGAATCTCCTCTAAGATACCTTTCTAACGAGCTATCATACGCCTAAAACGAAAATCGTATGCAAAAGTTACAACCCCGGGGAGTTGATGTACTAACTTACCCAAACGGGGCCCACATGAATTTTGGCGCTTCATCTCCTAGGGTTAGGTTTTTGGATGTCTAGGGTTTTTGGCATTCCTATTTATTGTGAAAAGGCCTTCAAAGCCTCATTGTAATCATCTTCTTGCGAATGCAAGTAGCCGTCACATCTCTTCTCAGAGATAAGCTGCCACCATTCTAGCGAGTCTTTTACTCTATATTTTTACAGTCTCTGTACATTTCTTTCATTAATAGAAATTTTGTATTACTGTATCTCCGTTTTTATGGTTTCATCTATGATATATTTATGTTATATTATTGAATATCTACGATATCTCTGTGCATTGCATTTCTTTATTATATCTCTGATCTCATTTCATGCCAAAAATAATCTAGATCAAGGAGAACAAAAAGAAAGACAAAAAATCCCTCGGTCTTATTCATCAAGGCCTAAACGAAACCATATTTTTGAAGGTTTCAAGTTCAGTTTCTTCAAAGCAAGCTTGGGACACTCTTGAAACTAGCTATCAAGGTGTATCCAAGGTGAAGACTATCAAGGTTGAGAATTTGAGGAGAGACAATGAGTCAGTTGATAGCTTCATGACTCAAGTAATGAATGTTGTGAATCAACTAAGTATGGTGAATACCTATCAGACAAGAGAATAATTGAGAAATTCTCATATCTTTTCCTATTAAGTTTGAATCTGTAGCTATACTCATAGAAGAATTTAAAGATATTAGTCTAATGCATATTGATGAATTAATTAGTTCTTTGATTGCTCATGAATCCAAGATGTCTAGATATGATAATACTTTAGAAAATGCCTTCAAATCCTAGCTGCATGTTACTAGAGGGAGAGGAAGGTCTAGAAGCAGAAGAAGAGGAGTTCGATTTGTTAGTCAAAGAGACAACAAAAATGATTCAGCATATCAGGAGAAAACTCAGTAGAATCCTCCTATTTTAAGGGGTAGTAACAAAAGATCCTCGAAACCAGGAAATCATAGGTATGATAAATCTAAGGTACAATGTTATTACTGTAAGAAATTTGGACATTATGATAACAAGTGTTGGAAGAAGAAAGGAGATGTTGGAAAGAATTCTACACACATGATAGAGGAGTCAGAGGATGACCAGAAACCTATGTTTCTGACTTGTAATGTCACCCAAGAAATTTCAAATGATGTTTGGTTTTTGGACAGCATATGTAGCAACCACATGACTAGAAATAAAAACTTGTTTTCCAGTTTGGATACCAATATTCAAACTGAAGTAAAGTTGGGTAATGACAGTGACACAAACCTCCTTCTCTCCAAAGGGTTTCTTGACCTCCCGGTCTTGGATCATTCAGATTATTGAGTCAGAGCAACTCTTTGGGTCCTTGCAGTTACCCAAAAACCACTATACATACACATGCCTGTTTTTCCCCAAATGGCCACGGCTATGACCATTGGTCTATCTCTTCATGATTCGAACCTAGGGAATATCCCGAGCTCTCCTTTCGACTCTTCCTGAAGCGCTCTTCTCCAAATCTCTAGACTTACGCCATGAATCTCCTCAGATTTGATGACCCCTCTATGGTTTGGGTTTCATGACTTTGTGAAAGTCTTTATTTCTCATCCTCGAACCTCAGGATTTATGAATCCCAAAATCCTTAATCCACTGCCATGTGCTCTCCTTGTGTTCAATGACTGATATCAAATCGCGAATTCAGACTTCATGATCCTTCTCTCATAAATCCTTCAAATATTTCAAACTCCAAAGCATTGAAACACCTTACGATTATCCTCCGCCTAGTTTTCCTAGATCTGATGGTCTGGAATTGTTATTCTCCCTATGAAACAAATCTTGTCCACTGAATTTGATGCAAAATTCAGGGACTTCTCTCCTTGAGGAATTTCTGCCACTGTCCCCCATGAGATTTACTTATTTGATTTTATCTTGTTCCTATGAACACTCTCTTCGACACTTAGTCAAAATATCAACCTACACACACCTTGCAATAGGTTCTCTTCCACACTCAACTCCTCTATGGATGATTTCTCACTCCTTGCAACTTCTCTCCAACAAATTCTCCCTCGTGAGCTTATGATTCTGAAAAATCTGTCACACACTCCTTGTGGACGTCAATGCACTCCTTGGATACATAAGTTTCATGCTACCTCTTCTGAACTTACGAATCGAAACAAACTCAGTCACGCACTCCTTGTGGACACTATGAACTCCTTGCACTCACTCAATGAAGAGGAACAATTTAAACTTATTAACTCTTCACAGTGAATCATGTATTCAAACCTGTAAATGCATTCATGGATACAAGAACAGGAAATAATAAAGAATTGAAAATAACTGAAAGTATACCATTCACTCATATAGATAGACAAAATAACAACACACATTGGGACAATATTCCTTTGTTATATTCATTCAATAGTCATATACATAGATTCATACACTGTTCTTCACTACTCCTTACAATATATTCAACTACTGATCATCTATCTTCTATCAATAGCCTCTCCTTGGAAACAATACCAAGATTTATACAAAGGGACTCTTCGAGTTCTTCCCTCCAACTACTCTACAACTATCCTATCGAAACTAAAGGCTTTCAACTACTTGACATTTATTACAATAAATATTGAGTCATACAGATAAGAGAGAAAGCTCTAGATATGTACTGCAATCCATCACATTAAATAAAAATGCATTCCCCCATCGATCTCACGCGATGGCTCAGCCTTGTATCATTAATATGTTCATAACTCAATTTTTTGTTTCAAATATTACATTAATACACTGATATTTGGAATTCAAAATATTTCAAAATATGTTCTTAGTGTGCCCAACTGTCTTCCACGCATGCTTTGTTGGTGACGTTCCTACATCATACTCCCCTAGCTGAAAAAATTCATGGAATCTTGTCCATGAGCTCCTGCACTGATCTTCAATGATTTTGGTTATATTCTTCACCAACCCAACTGGAATCTTCTATTGGGTGTCCTTTCCACTTTACCAAATATTCAAAATACGTTCTCCTTCTGGTCTTCTTACCAATTCTTTGATCTATGATCTTCTCCATCTGCGGATTTGCTACTACATGCATCTGTCTCTCCCACTGGATATTACTTTGATCTCCTAACCTTTCAATTCTATCCTCATTGTAAGGATATAGGTCTGCAATGTTGAATATGGGCGATATAACCACATCTTATGACATCTCTATTTCATAAGCATTCTCTCCAAATCTTCTCAGTATTTTACACGGTCCTATCTTATTCAATTTCAACTTATTGTATGTTCCCCTCAGAAAACTTTCCTTCTTAGATATGATAGAACTTTATCTCCAACTTCAAATTCAATATTTCTCCTGTGTTGATCAACTTTGCTCTTATATTCATTTCTTCTCTTCTTCAACTTCTCCTTGATCTGATTATGAATTTCTTGCATTTCTGCAGTAATGTATTCAGCTCCCACTCTCCTAAATTATCTCTGCTTCAGATATATTAACTGCGACACTCCTCTTGGATTCATTCCATACACGATTTGAAATGGACTTTTCCCAGTGCTTCTATTCACTGAGTCATTATATGCAAACTCTGGTTTGTGCTAGAATCTGATCCCACTAACTATGGTGCTCAGTGACCAAACTCCTCATCAAATATCCTAATATTCAATTCACCACTTTGTTCTATCCATCCATT
This sequence comes from Picea mariana, assembly GCA_032191745.1. Taxonomy (NCBI): domain Eukaryota; kingdom Viridiplantae; phylum Streptophyta; class Pinopsida; order Pinales; family Pinaceae; genus Picea; species Picea mariana. Next base: position 112,577 of record JASDQU010241815.1, on the reverse strand, counting down.
TGCGGGTGATATGTAGAAATAAAAGACAAATCTGTCCCCAAATTTTTCTACAACGTCCTCTAGAAATGACCAACAAATTTGGTATCCCTATCTGAAACTATACTCCTAGGAAATCCATGGAGTCTCACAACCTCTCTGAAAAACAAATTTGCAACATGTGTTGCATCATTGGTCTTATGGCATGGGATAAAGTGTGCCATCTTTGAAATTTTTTCCACCACCACAAATATTGAATCACTTCATGTTTGTGTCCATGGAAATCCCAACACAAAATCCATACTTATTGCATCCCAATGCATCTCTGGAATAGGAAATGGATGATACAACCCAATGTTCTTCTTCTTCCCTTTGGTATACTAACAAATTTTACAATTGCTGACAAACTTCTTCACCACTGCTCTTATACCTAGACAATAATATGAACCGATTAATTGGGAAAATGTTTTTTCATGGCCGAAATGTCTGGCTAGACCTCCGCTATGCTTTTCCTTCAATAAATTCTCCCTCATCGAACAACTGGGTATGCTCAAATGGCATCATTTAAACAACAACCCATCCTGAATCAGATATTCGTCCCACTGGCTTCTGTCTCTGAGTACAAGATTCACACATGCTTCATATGCCTCTCCAAAATTTGGATCATTGTGGTACATTTCCTTAAGGTGATCAAACCCCAAGGTCTTGACCTAAAATTCCTACAGAATCAAAATTATCCTGCTCAACCTTCTCATTACCAAAGTCAAATGTCTCAAGTGATCCTCCTTAGTCCCTCTAAAGACTAGTATATCATCCAAATATGCAATCATGAATTTTCCAATGAAATCTTTCAACACTTCATTCATCAGTCTCTTAAAAGTGCTTTGGGCATTCGTTAAGACAAACGACATAACAAGCCATTTAAACAACCCCTCATTTGTCTTGAATGTTGTTTTCCACTCATAACCTTCCCTCATTCTTATTTTGTGATATCCACTTTTCAAATATATTTTTGAAAAATAGTTAGCTTCACTCAAGCAATCCATCAAATCGTCCATCCTTGGAAATGGGAACATGTATCTGATGGTGATATTTTTTATGTCCCTCGAGTCTGTACACATTCTCCATCCTCCATCCTTTTTCAGACTCAATAGATTTGGTACTGCACATGGACTCAAGATTTCTTTAACCAATCCTTTGTCTAATAGATCCTGAACATGTATCTTCACCTCCTCATTCTCTTGACGTGTCAACATGTACGTTGCTTTGTTTGGTAGGTTTTCTCCTGGTATCAAGTCAATGTGATGACTGATACTTCTGATAGGTAGAAATGAGTTTGGAAACTCATCCACCATAATGTCAACAAAATTCCCTAATAGTTGTTGAACTTCCTCAGGCAAATATTCCATTGAAGTACCGGTAAGGATAACCCTCGTCTTCCTCACTACACGAAAATGCATCTCATGTTCCTTATTTACTTCATTCAGGAGTTCCTTCTCACTCATGAGAAGTATGTTCTTCCTAGCTTCATCCTTCATCTTCTTTTCTTCAATTAGTAGTAACATGTGTGTCCTACAATTCTTCTTTAAGGTGTAAGTATTTCTCCTCCCATCATGAATGGAATTCCTGTCATATTTCCATGGTCTTCCCACAAAAACATGAAATACATCGATGGGAATCACATCACATAGGATTTCATCCCTATATCCACCTAACTTAAATTCAACCTGACATTGTTTAGTAACTGTTACCTGATGACCTTTCTGCAACCATGAGACTTTGTATGGAATTGGGTGTGCAGTCGTCTCCATATCTAGCTTCTCCACCATATATGTGGATACTAAGTTATCAGTGCTTCCACTGTCAATTATCACTTTGCAAACTCGGTCCTTCATTTTTCAAGTTGTCCTAAACAAACTGTTCCTTTGCGTTGACCTTTCATCATCTGGCTCTTGCTTAAAAAGAACCTTCTTCATCATTAAGGATTTCCCATCCTCTGCACCTTCTGCCTCAACATCTCGCTTCTACTCTTACGAAATGTGACCTTCACCTCCTCCTTTATTCCTCTCGGGACAATCCCAAGACATATGCCCTGTCTTTCCACAAGCATAACATCTCACTTCTCCTCCTCTACATCTTCCTCTTCCTCTCGAAAAAGAATCTCTACCATCACTCTGTGGTCCTTAGGAACTTCCTCCTCTCTTGGAGTGACTATGTGGTTTCTCTGCCTCGTCTTTGGGCTTCTTTGCTTTACCCTGGGAAACTCCTTTTCCTCTGTTCAAGCTTCAACCTCTGTTTTGTTGACTCTTCTTCCTGGCAAACTTCTCTTCTTATTTCAGTGCAATTTGATACACATCCTCTACTGTTATGACTATTTCCATGTTGATTTCATCCTGGATATCATAGCTCATGCCATTGATGTATCTGGAAACCTTCTCCTTATATTTCTCTCTCTCTTTCCAACCCTGATATTCAATATGTAAAACTCCTCTATGTACTCCTTCACAGTCATCCCTTTCTATCTCAGGTTCTGCATCCTCCTAGACAGATTTATCTAGTAATCATTGGGTATGAATTTTGCCTTTAGCTTGGCTACCATTCGATCCCAACTCTTAATATTTTTTTTTCCCTTGCTTCTCTCGTCGGCCTGCAGTTCATCCCACCACAGTGTTGCATGGCCTTTCAATCTAGTGACAACATGTCTCACCATTTTCTCCTCCTCGACATCCTCATAGTCGAAATACTTGTCCATTTCTCGTATCCAATCAAGCAATTCTTTTGTGTCTAAATTTCCATCATACAATTGGACGTCGATCTTCTCTCTAGATCCCAACTTGACAACTGCTTTCAGCAAGCGTTCTTCCGCAACATCCTCAGCCACTTCTTCTTCAACCTCTACTTCTTAAATGTCTGCATCATTGATGTCTCCAACATCAGGTGCTCTCCTTTGTGTTGTTTCTATGGAATCCAACCTTGCACGTAATTATCTCATCTCCCTTTCCATAGCTCTGTTTTCTACGGGTGGCTCATCATGTCTTCTAGGTGAAATTGTACCAATGCTTCTGATACCTCTTTATACAAAAGTCAATTATGTATTATGCTTTGATACCACTCTAATGCAAAACCCCTTCTCTCCAAAGGGCTACTCGACCTTCCAATATCGGATCATTTAGATTACTAAGTCGGAGTGACTCTTCGAGTCTCTGCGATTACCCAAAAACCACTATACATACACAGGCCCATTTCCCCCCAAGTGACCATGAATATGACCGTGGGTCTATCTCTTCATGATTCAGAACTCGAGAATATCTCGAGCTCTCCTTTCGGCTCTTCCTAAAGCACTCTTCTCTAAATATATGGACTTCCATCATGCGTCTCCTCGGATTTGATGACCCCTCTATGGTTCGGGTTTTGCAACTTCGCAAAACTCTTGCTTTATCATCCTCGAACCTCCGGATTTCTGAATATTGGATTCCTTAATCCACTTCCACGTGCTCTCCTTGAGATCAGCGACTGGTATCAAATCACAACTTCAGACTTTGTGAGCCTGTTATCGTCAAGCCTTCAAATATTATGAACTCCGAAGTGCCAAAACACCTTATGTCTATCCTTCACATAGTTCTCCTAGATCTGATGGTTTGGAATTGTTCGTCTCCCTCCAGAACAAATCTCATCCACTAACTTTGATGGAAACTTTAGGAACTTATCTCCTTGAGTACTTTCCTCCACTCTCCCTCCCGATCTTTACCTCTTCTATTTTCTCTTATTCCTTTGAACACTCTCTTCAAAAATTAGTCGAAATATCAACCTGCACACACCTTGCGGTAGGTTCTCTTCCACACTCAACTCCTTTGTTGATGATTTTACACTCCTTATGAATTCTCTCCAATATCTTCTCCCTCCTAATATTATGAGTCTAAAAACTCTGTCACGCACTCCTTGCGTACGTTGATGCACTCCTTGCATACATAAGTTCCATGCTACCTCTTCTAAGATTAGGATTCGAAATAGACTCGGTCACGCACTCCTTGCACTAACTCAATGAAGAGGAACAATTGAAACTTATTCACTCTTCATAATGAATCATGTATTCAACCTTGTAGATGCATTCATGGATACAAGAACAGTAAATAACAGATAATTGAAATTAACTGAAAGTTTACCATTCACTCATACAGATAGACACAATAACAACACACATTGGGACAATATTCCTTTTTAATATTCATTCAACAGTCATATACATAGATTCATACACTTTTCTTCACTACTCCTTACAATAGATTCAACTAGTGATCAACTATATTCTATCAGCAGCCTCTCCTCGACAACAGTAACAAGCTTTATACAAAGGGATTCTTCAAATTCTTCCCTCCAACTACTTGTAACACACCCGACCCCTAAGTGCTCTTTTAATGGGTCTCGTATCATAATTTTTCTTTCCTTGACTCTCTCTAGGCCCCCCCCTTTTTTTTACATATTGCAGGTTCTTCCAAACTCGTGAGCTCTTTCCTGGCCCCTTTGAAGGATTTGAGCAACAGGCGCTAGATTTATAGGATATCCCCTTCCTTTATATGACCCCAGGCTATGACCAAAATCCTACTCTAAGGGTGCTTCGGAACTTCAGCTTCAGTCTTTTTCACCTCACTACTCGCCAATTCATCTGAACTCCGAACTGGTGAAGTTCTGAAATGATGGGAGAGGAATCGATGGTCCCTTCTCTTTATCCAGATCAACGGCCCATTGAAACTTCAGGTTCAGGCACTTCGGCGAGTTCCAAAACAATGGGCGCTATCCTCTCTTTCCAGGCCCTTCTCAAATGTGACCTCGGGCTGTGACCCGGGGCTTAATTCTTGAGTGTCACGTAACTTCACCTTTGAAGGTTTTGGTCACTCCAAATCGCCATTCTCCCAAAGAGAGAACTCCAAAATCATAGATCAAATGGTCTAGAGGGATACCGAAGGATCTAGAGATCCACGGTCCATATCACTTTGCGACTTCAGACTTCGAAAGGCTTGGTCGTGCTAACACGTGATTCTCCCGATGCGTGAACTCTGAACTCATAGATCTAACAGTTGAGGTGGGTCATGAAGGATCCATAGATCCATGGTCTAGGTTATTTAATGAATTCATGTTTTGGAAGACTTGGGCATGCTAACACATGATTCTCTCGATGCACAAACTCCTAACTCGTAAAGACTGAAGGAGTCGAAGTGTTAACGCCTACTCTCCTCCTTCAAATCTAACTTTTGTGACAAACCTTAGATCCTCCCAAACGAATCTCATCTGTTCATCTTCCAAACGAAAGGATATTCCCTTTTGATACTTGAATCTTTCTATCCTTCTTAAGCTTCTTTAGTTATGAAGGACTTAAGAGATTTGCACTCTTTCTCCTGAACTTAACACTTAGAAGGGTCTTCTGCACAACCCTTGTTCTCCTTCATCAAGTCTATAACTTAAGAAGTTCTCAACCTCTGCTTGCCTCATAGAGACTCCATGCATATATTCACTACCTCTCCTGAGCTTAACAGACTCCATCCTCCTGGAGACTCAGGGAAACTGGGAGTGTCAACGTGCACCTGTGAAAACCGTGGCCAAGGTTGATGAACTCACAGTCCACTTATTTTAACTTAATCCACCACAGGGCTTGAGAATTTTGTAATGTTCTTGACTTGGATAGTCTAGGAAACACTACTAATGTGTGTGTAGGATCAAAGGTTTACTGCATATAAATGATCATACAAATAATAAAAGAGACAAAGGACTACAAAGTTTGTGTTATGATATTTTTGTGGATTACAAAATGACTGAATGCGGTTGAATAAACTGATAATACTTGACTAGATAAACAAAAAAGGATCTTAGCCAGAATACAAATAAGCAACTGCGGCTGAATAAAATAACAACACTCAGCTAGATCAAAATACAAAAGGATCTTAGCCGGAATACAAATAAGCAACTAAAAGATAATACCCAGAATACAGGAGCACTGCAAAATCAATGAAGAATGATGGAAGACCTGGATGATCTTCCCGATGACTAGGGTGTGTCTTTCAACACCGAAATCATCCAATTGGTGTCTTCCTCCTAGAATACATTGAACTATCTCTCCTGAGATGCACCTCTTCTCCTCAATGACAAGTCATAATCTGCATAATGATGAATTAGGTCGCTGACCCTTCCTTTATAGCTTTCCAAAACCCTAAATCATGTTGAAACCCTAATTCACTGTCGACTTCCAAAACCCTAAATCACTGCTGAAACCCTAATTCACTATTGAATTCTATTTTTACCTCATAATGACTTAAAATCTCTTTTAACCCTCTTTAGCTCAAGGCCACTTTCTGAATATAAAACATGTGACTAGAGTGACCTCTAGTAATCCTGTTTACCCCTCTTTGGCCCTAGCTATAGTTTAACAGGCCGGTTTAGACCATTAAGCCTCCTCTCTGGAGCTCCTATTTGGAAAGGGACATTACAGTCCTCCCTTCTCGAAATTGCTTGTCATCAAGAAATACCAGTCCAGGGTGTTGGAACACCTTCTCACTCTCCCAAGTAGCGTCCTCTACTGGAAGACCTCTCCATCTGATCAAACACTCTCTGATGACCCTGCTCCTCAGTTTCTGCTCCTGAAACTCCAAAACCTTCTCTGGAACTAAATCCAATTGTCCCTCCTCATCCAACGAGGGAGGATACCCTAATGTGCTAATGAATTGTCCCACTGCCTTTTTGAGGCAAGACACGTGGAACACGTTATGAATCTTGCTCTCCTTTGGGAGCTCTAGATCATAAGAAACCTCGCCTACTCAGCGCATGATCCTGTAAGGACCATACAATCTAGGCTTGAGCTTCTCGGCCCCACTCTTCTTCAGATATGACTGTCTGTAGGGTTGGAGTCTCAAGAAAACCAAATCTACAACCTCAAAGTTATGCTCTATCCTGTGCTTGTTCGCACTTATCTTTTGTCAGCTTTGTTCCATCTATAGGTTCTCTTTCAATAACTTGAGAATCTCTTGACTCTCTATGATCCAATCCTTGGCCTTGGGAGCTCTGCTCTCCCTGAAGACCAAGTCTACCAAAGTGGGATCATAATATCTGTACAATGCTCAGAAAGGTGTCATACCAATGGACATGTGGAAGGTGGTGTTGTAGCAATGTTCTTCTAAATGTAACCACTTTACCCACATTCTCTGTTGTCCTCCTACATAGTTCCTCAAATACCCTTCAACCCACTTGTTGACAATCTCAGTCTGCCCATCTGCCTGAGGGTGATATCTCATGATAGGTGTCAACTCTGTCCCCACCAACCGAAACAACTCTCTCCAAAATGTCCCTATGAACCGACTGTCCTTGTCACTAACGATGTTCTTCAACTACCCATGAAGTCTGAAGACCTCGCTGAAGAAAAACTCGGTTACCTGAACTACGTTGTACTCTATCAGTATGGTGTAGAAGTGAGAAATATTGGTCAATATATCAACCAATACATAGATACAGTCCTTACCCTGGACCGTGGGTAGACCTGTGATGAAGTCCATAGATATACTCTCCCATTTCTGCTCTGGAATGGGGAGTGGCTGAAGTAGCCCTGCTGGAAGAGCATGCTTTGACTTGTTCTGCTGGCAGGTCACACACTCATTGACGTGTCTCATAACGTCTTGTTTGAGGCCCTTCCATGAGAACCTCTCTCTGATCTGTCTGTAGTTTTTGAAAAACCCTTGATGGCCTGCTAGAGGTGAATCATGAAATGCGATGAGGATATTCTTATTAAGACCTGAATTTGGCACCAAGTAGAATCTATCCTTGTAAAATATGACATCATCAATGACCCTATGCCGGTCATCCTATATCTTCCCATCCATCACCTCACAAGAGAACTTGTTCTTGGAATATTC
>JASDQU010241815.1:23021-57732 GCA_032191745.1 Picea mariana | reverse complement strand
TGACATGTTATTTCTACAGGTTTGGTGCATGGTTGATGCACTTGTTCATGGTACAAGTTGAGTTACAGGTTGGTACATGGTCGATACACTTGTTTATGGTACAAGTTGATTACAGGTTGTTTGGTACAGGTTGGTGCATGGTTGATGCACTTGTTTATGGTACACGTTGATTACAAGTTGAGGTACAGGTTGATGCATGGTTGATGCATGGTTCAGGTTTATTGGTATAGGTTTACAGCAGTATATCTCATAGTGATAATGTGACAGTGGTTCCATCATTCTACTTATATGTCAGGGTGGTTGGATGGGGTAAGGATAGGTGGTTGTAGCCACCTTCCAGTTGTATACGGAGAACATAGGGATTTGTAGCCTCCTTTTGGTTGTAGCCATATAATTGAGGAGTTGGAGCTTCCCTCAAGTTGTAGCCTGAGAAGCTAGGGGGTTGGAGCCTCCTTCTAGTTGCAACTGGAAAACAAATTAAGTTGATGCTTCGAATGAATTTAATTCTTAAAGACATATAAGAAAAAGAATTATGTGGTTTTCTCCTTCTTTGGGTTTCCACGTAAAAACATTGGTGTATTGTGTATGTGTATGATTTCTCATTTGTTTATTGCTTATTTACTCTGCAACTATTGGATGATAATGCTACATTGATATAACACTTCCATATTGTGGTTAAAAAGGATTGAATTGCTCTATTATTGATTCACCCCCTCTCTCAGTAATCCAACAACAAGAACCAAGTTTCTGTAGTAGTGAGGAAATGGGAGGTGATTGTTATGATCATTCAATCTTATTATTTCTATGCACGTAACTTTTTCCTTTTTCCTTATTAACTGCTTAGTGATTCAAATTCATACTATCATTATATTCTAGATTACTGCATAAACTCATTGATGTAACAATCAAGATTATTGCACGATGGTTAAACATAAGACAAATATAATTTATGATGCATCCAGACATAATTCACAAGAAATCACATAAAAGACATGTAACACAATATTTAATTTGGTTCACCCAACTCTAGGCTACATCCACAATGGTTGGATTCTTTATTATGCTTTCATTAAGTTCTTCATGCTTGCGCACTACGCTTACAAAGATATACCATGGATATATTTCTCTTCTACTACCCTAGCCACTCTACAGTGCAAGTCTCTCTCTCTCTCAATATCATTCCTTACATTCATACTTTGAGTCTCTCCATTCTCGGCCTATCCTATCAACCTTCTTACTGACAGACATTCTCAGCAGTTTGGAACAAACTCCACAATACTGCTCGAGAGTAACCACATGGAGGAACTAGAAGAATAATAACCAAAGAACCCCTATTCTCCTAACCCATTACATATTTATACATACAATCTAGGGATTAAAACCCTACTTGGTTCCCCCCAAAACCATATTACCATGCATGACTTCTCCAATTAATTGGTTGTTTGACTAATTTCATCTTTTTTTTTCGTTTGCATGTTGCTTTTGCACTCTGACTGCTTTTCCTCCTGCTTTTGTGTGTCCTTCTATCTTTAGAATGTCAGGATTTCATCCTTCCTTTTTTTACGCTTTCTTCTCCTACTTTATTCTACTTTATTCTTCTTCCTTCTTTATTCCCTGTTTTATTTTGTTCATTGTGCATTGTACTTTTGGATGCACCTCAACTGCACACTATCTAGTCTTCCATATTCTCCTACGCACTTCTTCTATACTTAGGATTTTTCCAAAAATTGTATCCCAAAACTATCTATCCAACAGGCCCCCAAGAATCACCCGTGGCTCGTCCCAAGCCACTTAGACCTATTTCCTACTCCTCCATACTGCAATGAAATTTTTAGAGGCTGCCTTAGCTACCTCCACTTCCTTGAGTATCATTTCCTTTTTTTTTGTAATCTCTTCTGCCCCCTGCACAGTCAATCTTGTCAGTTTCTCTTCTGCTTCCAGGGCTTCTTGCTTGAACTTTTCCTATGTAGTTTCCAGTTCACTGATGATCCTCATTGCTTCTTCCTATAGTGGTCCTAAATGATGCTGCAAGATCTTTTGTTGGTTCCTTACATTCAAACTTGTTGTCATATGTTTTGTTGGTGGAAGTGTAGTGACCCTTTATTAAGCTTGTTGTGCATGTTCCTTTGCTTTTCTTAGCTTGGCCTCTACAAACTTCATCTCTGGATCATCCACAAGATATGTCCATATCTATGCGATCTCCTCATAGAGTTTGGTGCACTCTCATATCTTTTTAATATTAGTGATTGTTGTCGTTTCCATTCTCTCTCCTCCTTCTCATACTTCTGGTGTCATCCCTGGTGCACACCACAATTGTAAGTCCTCTATATGTGATCATAATCCCTTGATGAATTCGCCAATATTAAACACTTTTTCTTCCATAGTAGCTTCTACTACTATGGGGACTTCCAGAATAGCTTTGTATAGTTTTTGGACAACTTCTTTTGTTTTCTGCACTATATTTTCAGCTTTGTCCTTCTCCTTGAGGGATTTCCTCACCCTTTCCTCGACCTCATTTTTGTTTTTCATTACCTCTTCCACTCGGCCTTCATATTCCTTCTTTTGTTGGAGTGAATCATCATACCGTTGCTGCAACTGATCTCTTTCGTCCATCATTTTCATCATCTCCTGATGTGCTTCCTCGCCTCTTCTCTTAATATCTTGCAATAGTCCCATTTGCAAGTCTTGTAATCTCTGTATTGGTATCCTTGATACCACTATGTGCAGGTGTCCTAGTGCATTCACCTATTATTTTAACTTAGACGTTGGAAATTTGAGTGTGTCTTTCTCAATCTAAAGTGTTTGATACCCGACCGCTAATTGGTTCAAGACCAGATGTGCACTCTTTGCTTCCTTCCTTGGGATACTGGATGGTCCTCCCTTAGTTCTTCTCTCTTTTTGTAGGCTAGAAGCTGCTAAGAGCTGTTGGAGTGTTACCAATGATCCTACACTCTCTTTTGTTTCTCTTCTTGCTTCTTGCTTTCTTTCTCTATTAGTTCTTTCGCAAAATCTCATACCTAGTAGCCGATCACATCCATGTCATCATTAGTTAAAGTATACACTAGGCTTCTCTATGCACTTTAGTATTTTTTCATGCCCCTCCTCGTGGTTCTTTCCCCTTATTCTTTCCCTTGGATCCTATCGTGGGGACTATTTGCTGAGTTTTTGTTGTGGATGAGCCAGGCATATCTCCTGTGCCATTATTTTTCTCATTTCCCTACTCTTCATCTAGTTCCTCATTACTTTTATCTTTCTCTTCTTCTGCTTTTGGTTTCCTTGTTTTCTCTGCTGGGATTTTCTAGTCCTCTTCCCAGTCATTCATTATCTAGCATACGTCCTCTGTTGTCACCATGTAACTAGTTGGAAACCATTGGCACGCTGGATCCTTCTTGGCCTGCACATACATGTGGTGCATTCCTACTTTAAAATGCATGATATCCTTATATGTTTCTACTATCTTTATTGATATGCATGGTGTGTGTGCAACTAGATGTGTGATATTTTCCATGTATACATAAAATGTGGCATTAGTGTCATTTTTTCTTCTCGTAATCATCGTATGCCATAATTTGGAATATCTCCCAGCCAAACTGCATGTTCCTGATGCGCGAATGTGTTGATAGTAACCTGGTTCTTTCCACCCAACCAATCAAATAAATATCAACAACCATGCATAGTGGAATTCCATGCCATTTTCTTAGACCTCAATGCAATCCTACAAAAATTGGTTCACCAAGAAGGTGGTCCAATTCATCTAAACCCCTTCAACACATTTTTCTTTAGCTGCAATGACTACAACTGGGACTTCATGATTACTACACTTACATACAAAATTGTAGGCCAGTACTTGTGTTGATAACAAAACAATGGTGTCATTGATGTTTCACACCCAGCCCCCTCTTTCCCCTAAATTCCTGGAACTTTTCCTTTATCGACTCTGAGATGGTTGCTACTGATGATGCTCCAAATTTTGGCAAGGCCATTCATCTTGTGTGACAGGTTCTTTAACTAGCTCTGCGTCTATTCTTTGGTAGTTATAGCTCCATACTGGTGCACTCAAATTCAATCTGGTTTGCTCTTTCTTACATGAAACAATGCCTTACACTTAATGACTTTCTGTTGTATTTCTGCCTTGTTTCCAACTATGCATGTATCATCCTGCCTTAACTACCGTGTCCAATACGCCAACATGGTTGATGAGTTGTTACATAAATGCATCTTTATTACCAAATTCATCATGTGAGTTTTCCCTCGTACTGCTAATATGTCATGCTTTTTGGTGTATTTTACAGTTTAAGATTATACAATGCCTTTATGAATTATCTTTCTTGGCTTGTAGCTGTCATTTTCGTGCTTAAATGATTTTAACGATATTGTCATTTTCAAACTGTACAATAGTTCTTGCTTTTGCATTTGTGTGCTTTGTAGTATTTATCTTCTGTGTATCATTTTCTAAATTGACACAGATCTATTATGATGTGTGATAACCATTCCTTTTGTGCAATATCCTATGCCATGTACTTCGACACCCTTTTTATTTTTCTATACCTACCTTTTGTTTGATTTTCTTCCTTTTTATAATTTTTATTTTTTTTTCCTTTTTTTTCCTTCCTACTATAGTACAACTACTATGATACACGTGTTCTGGCACAACCTAGATTACTAAGAAGATTGTCGACCATCTCTATAGAGTCTCAGTCGACTTACATTCACCATTTGGCATTACTCCAAGGAATTCTGCATTCATGGTTTCTGACTGCACAACACCTGTCTATGTTACATGTTGAATCACATATGGTCCTAACCAGTATATTCTAAAATTTCTTGGATGATGCATAAACTTGTTGTCATAGAGTAATACCAAATCTCCTACTTGGAACTTTTTTTGTTTAATGTGTCGAACATGCCAAGCCTTCTCTCTCACTTTCTAAACTTGCTAATGGAAACCAACTACAAACCAATATTCTTCAAGGTGTACCAATTGTGCCAATCTCTCCTCTATTGCACCAGAGTCTGATAGCTCAGTGATTGCTGCAATGCGTAGGCTAGGTAGAATAAACTCCATTGGCATCACTGCTTCTTTCCCATAGACCAACCTGAAAGGTGTTTGTCCTGTCAAATTTTTACTTGTAGTGTTGTAAGCCCATAATACTGTAGAAACTCTTAAGTCCCAGTTGTCTCTCCTTACATTGCAATTTTTTATCAAAGAATTCTCCAATATCTTATTGAAATATTCCATCGTTCCATTTGCTTGAGGATGATATGTTTTTAATGATGAATTTGAAACTCCTAAGTCAATGTTGCAATTGTCTTGTTTAGAAAGTGTTTTCCTTGATCAATGAGTAATATGCATGGACATCCAAACCTTGTGACTACATTCTCAAATAAAAACCTCGCAGCAATCTCCGTTGTACATTATGTAATAGGTGTCGCTTATACTCATCTTGTCAAGTACTCCATCATAGTGATTTTGTATATTTCCCCTGATCTTCTTGCTTGTGGATTGATTGACCCTACAAATTATATGGCCCATTTCTCAAATGCTTGTAGCGTAACCTAAGGATTCAAAGGAATTTCATCCCTCCTAGATGGATTTCCCGCTCTTTGACATACATCGCATGAGTAACAATATTCCTTTGAATCTTTGTGGAGTGTGGGCCACCAAATCCTTGTGCAGACAATATTCTGTGCAGTTTCTCTCCCTGCATAATGTCGTCCTGCAATCCCATCATGAGATTCTTCAAGTATAATTGGTCTCTCGTGTTCCAACACACAACATATGAATATTCCATCTGCAACCAACTTGTATAAATTCCCTGCAATCGACAAATAATCTATTTCTTTCACTACCAGTTGCTTCTTCTATGCAACCGTCATGTCTCATGAAGCCATTCTTGTATTGAGAAACTGCACAATGTCCAAAAAGTAGTCATCCACCATATTTACTATAAATAGTTGTGCATTTGGGAATTTTTCATCTAAATTTCCTACATATTCTCCTGATAGTATGCGCGATAGATTATTCAGTCCTACATTCAACTTCCCTGATTTCACTAGAACCTCGAAATTGTGTTCTTGAAACAATAATAGTCATCTGCATATTCTCCCCCCCAACACTGGATTTTTGACTAAGTATTTTAATGCAGAATGGTCTGTATACATCTTTATGTGAGACCCCAATAAATAATGTTTGAACTTCTATAGTGCATAGACCATTTCTAATCCTTCTCATTCCATGGTAGTATAATTCTTTTCTACAATGGAAAACTTCCTACTTGCAAAAGAAATTGGGTGATCTATGTTTCCCTCCCCTGGTTGAGATAGCACTACACCCAATGCTATGGAAGATGTATCTACATGAACATGGAATTCCTTGTTCCAATCTAGAAATATAATAATTGGTTTGGTTACTAGTTTCTTCTTTAAGGTGTCCAACCCCTTTTGACAGTCCTCATTCCATTGCAAATTTTCTTCCTTCTTTAGAAACTTTTCCATCGATGTTGAGATCTATGCATAGCCCTTGATAAAATTCATGTAATATCCTTTATGTCTCATATTTTCCCTCAGCCCTCTGGATGATGTAAGAGGTTCTAAATCTAGAATTACTACATTCATGGTTGGATCTACTAGTAATCCATGATTGCAAACTACATGTCCCAACAAATTTCCAAATGACAAGAAAAAACACACCGCTTCAAGTTTGGTAAAATCTGACACTGTTTACATCGATCCAACATTAGCCTGAGGACTTCTATATGATCCTTCAATAGACTGCACATAGTCCAATCATCTAAGTACACTTTAAGGAACTTATGGATAAATTCCTTGAATGTTGCAACCACTACTCTGGAAAGAACCATAGGGGCATTCTTCAATCCAAAAGGCATTACTATATACTGATAAATCCCCCACTATGTCGCGAAAGTGGTCTTTTGATGGGCTTCCTATGCAATTTTTATCTGATGGTACCTCGAGAATCCATCTGTGAAAGAATAAGTTTCTTGACCCCATACATTCTCCAGTACCTCATGTTACGAGGAAAATCACTCTATGGCATGGGGTAAACCAAAATAGACCGAATGACTTCAAAAATCAACTTTAATCCCAAGTATTCTATATAAATGAACATGCTAACAAGACAAGATCAAGATCCTACCTCGTTCAAACATTCGATGAAGACCACCGTTGATCACGTAACTCAAATATTTATACCTACAACTTGTCCTCAACAACCAAGATACACAAGCATATGATGATAATATATAATTTTAGCACATACAATAGCATAATCCATTAACATTCATAACAAATACACCCATGGAATAACAATTCAAATATTTCTGAGATATCCATTGGACGAGTAAAGAGTATTTCTATTAAAAATTATCAACAAAAGTGTATAAGTGACAAACTTATGTGTCAAAACATCACAGAACCGAGAAACTAAGTCCCTTCCAGTTGGGCCTCCACCACTTCAATCCTCCACCAAAGGCAAGCTCATATAAAGGAGACAATGAGGTTCTCCATCAAAGAAGTAAGATCTTGGGGGTTGAACAATGTGTTATCACATGATATTGTCTAGAGTTGTATGTGTTCCTTGGTAGTACCTAAGTCTATAATTTTTAACCCCTGTCTCTCTTTCCCTATACTATGCCAAGTCTCAAAGTTTTTGTTTTTCTCCCCCTTCGACTGGTAACATCATTTTTTTTCGCCCCTTTTGTGTTTAAGTGCCCTGTTCTCCCTTAATGTCTTATCCGGAAGGAGTCTTAGCCCCAAGCCCCTCTGTTTTTCCCCAAGGGTAAACACTCATCTCCTTTTGTTGCAATCATTGGTCTCCCTGTTTTCTCGATCCCCAATCTAGTCATCCAAGTCTTTGTTTACACAGGCCACAACCATGGACATAAAGCATAGCTTTCATAACAGTCCATTTTGGGCTCGAAACGCAAGCAGTAGGCAATTTTAGTATTTTCGTGGCAAAGATTCCAGGAGAAGTTTAAATCAATGGCTCACAGGAATTCAAAAGTCCAAAATTGTGCGAAGTATAGCGCCAAGGAAAAAGGTCCAAAGTCCCAAGGCCCGGAGCAAGCATGAATCGTCGATATTGAGGGGGATAGGTGGCATCCAATCCAAAGTTTTCGGGGAAATGAGCTTCGGGAGATTCAAAGTGAGAAGTGCATAAATACACCGAAGAGATGAAGCCTGGACTCCTTAAGCAATTGTCGACTGTTTATCTCAAAATCAATCAGAGTTGTTGATCTTTGGGGTAGTGCCTCAGGAAGCCCCGAAGAGCCACAGTCCCGAAATAAAATCTGAGCCATCAAAATCTAAGGACACGTGGAGGTAGATCCCTCACTTCGGGGTTCAGCGCTCCATATAATCATGGAATATAAGCTTCAAAAAATTATGAAGTTGTTGAAGTGTCGAAGGCCCAAAATGAATCTAGACCATCCATCAACGGAGACACGTGACAACCAATCTCTCTCTTCGGAATTTTTCCTCCAAAATAATTTTCATGTTTCACATTCAAGCACCCAAAGGTCGAAGGACTAAATTAATTCTCATTCGTCTGATTCAATAGGAGACACATCAATATATTGCCAGATCCGGGTAAAAGAGATGAAGACAAGCGAGGTTTGAGATTTTGATTTTCCCAAAGTCCGGAGCCACAAAGGGATCTCATATGTCAATCTGCGAGGGACACACGTCAACAGATCACCAGCTCCGAGCAAAAGAACTGAAGGAAAATGAGGTTTGAGATTTTATTTTCCCGAAGTCCAGAGCCATGAAGGGATCTCAGTTGTCGATCTCTGGAGGCCACGCATCGTCATATCCTTAACTCTGGATGTTTTGCAACGAGGGAAAAATAAGTTTGATTGTTGATTTTCCTAGATCCTAGATACCTGAAGGAGATCTAAGCCGTCAATTTAAGAGGATATGTGGCAGTCATTAGTGTGTACATGTGGCGCACTCATCAGTTGTGACACTTAGAACCTATCCAACAACAACATGTGGCATTTAGTCCAGGTAGTCGTTGGCATATCATTTGTTTCTTTCTTAGTGAAATGTGTCACTTCTCTTTCATGACACATCAACATGGTCACGTCAGGCCACCATGTCAGATCATCCTCTGGGAGGTGTTATTGTTCAACGTCAAAAGTGGCGTCCCCCCCAGGGCACAGTTTGGCGGATTCTAAAGTTGGAGGGAGATTATGCTAGGCGATGGCACTAAATCTAGCAGGTGCCCCTAGATTGCAGATCAGGATCAGATATACAACCATAGTCCATTGCGACAACGCAACATGATTAGGCGATAATTTTCTTAAGTGGTCCCGCAATGGAAACCATGGTATGGAAAAAGTGCTACATGGCGAAAGATGGTGGATTGCGGGCCCAAAAGAGGTATGAACCCAAACCACCTTTGAGTGTCCCTGAAATCACATGTTTATATGGAAACCTATCTGATAGCATCATGTGGCTACCCCCTGAGCATTAGGTCTCATTTAATCTCTGAGGAAAAGTAGTTAATGGAAGGTAGGTTTGGTGGTTGAAACCTCAACTCACCCCATTAATGGAAGGCGTGGGGGAATCTAGAGTTGTCAGCCTATGGTACCCCTGCAAGCCTATTTTCCTGCCAACCCATGCCAATCTGAGCTCACGTCCGACAGAGAGATGTACGTTCAGTATGATAGAAGAAATCACCGACGCAAAGCTTTGATTGTAGTGGCCAGGTCACACTCTTTGTAGTGGCGAATTGTTCTAAGTATAAATAGTTAGTTTTGATATTCTATTAAGGTGGTCAACTTGTTGAGTAGATCTCCCTATCTTGTAATTTTTTGATGCTGGAACTATTCTCTGGTTATGTATCAAATTTGAGACTTTCATGTTAATAGAAGTCATCTTCTTTTCATCTCTCTGTAAAACTTGTGCTAAAACACTCGGGCATGGAGGATCCATTCGAGGATTGTTATGTTGTTGTAATGTAGGTTTGATTACAGTGGTATCGTGACTAGTTTTAGTCAACTCCCTTGTTATCTTTTTCCCTCTTACACTGAATGGGTCGGGCATGGAGGATCCAGTCAAGTTGTCGTAGTTGCATTGTGACGTAGGTTTGATCATTGTGCTTTTGTGACTATGTTGTTTGGACATATTTCAGTGTCTGAAGCTTGAGCTCAAGAGTGATCTTGAATCTATGTTTTTCTTCTCCAAGATACTTGAAAGCCTAATTCCCATAGTAGTCTTGTTCACCTTTCTCACTAAGTCTTCCCTCTTCTCACAATTAAACTCAATTCACTAACTGAAGTTAATGTGGCCCTCACTTCCCTGTGCATTTACTATACAGTTATGTGTTGAACATCATTCATATATTGAGTTTTGTCCATTGACCTCCACTCATATAAAAACAACATCCACCAAAAACTCTAATGGGTACTAGGATTATGCTCCTGTAATCTAAGGGTGACTCTCAGTGCTAACACAATGTGTTCATACTTTCAAGGATAAAGGGATGCAGACTCAATGTGAAGTGAAAATTTCTCCAGAGTATCTTTTCTCTCAAAAGTTGAATTCTCTCCTCCTCCATGGCTTGGATATGGCTCAATTTATAGCCTTCAAATGGAAAAGAAGGGAAAAGTCAAAACGTTTCCAATATATGGAAGGTCGAGGATCATGGATCCCGTGACATGACATGGAAACTTGACACAATTTGTAATTTTGAGCACTCAAATCAATGTATGCTTTATGTAGTGGTGCAACCTGTGTATATGCATGTTGTCTAACTTGTAGGGTGTGCATATGTGGAAAAATATGATTTTTTGGCTTTGGTAAGTACAAAAGGGGAATTCAAGTCTGTATAGGGAAATGGAAATGCTATCCAAGCAAGTTGCATGTGGCGAGGAAAAAATTTCTATAATAGATGCCCCCTAATGTGTGAGGTCAGAGGAGTATCTTCGATGGTCGAAATACATTATAATTCCCAGAATTTGAGTAATGGAGGCTCAGTTGGAAGAGTTAGTTTCTCATGAGAATATTACAATGCATAATGACTTTGTACACATGGCTGCCAATCTAAATTACACTGTAGATCTATGTGGAAATATACCAAATAGATATTCATGGCCATGAATATCTATTTGGTATATTTCCACATGGATCTGCAGTGTAATTCATATTGGCAGCCATGTGTACAAAGTGGCCATGAATAGGAAATACAAAGTAGACACATTCCATAGGTTGTCATAGTCATGAACAAGGCCTAGTGGAAACCAATCTCAAAATAAATATGAAGATATATGTATAAAATGGAGTACAATATGATCTTCCATGATCACTGAAGTCATATAGGTACTCGCCCAATGAATGATAATAGCATCTCAGAAAAGCTTCTACTATAAATTGATTCTCCATGTCTTCTACATGATCCGCCAAAGGTGCAAGTCTACATCATGTGAATAGAGGAGTTTAGGTCGAATACAATGAGACTTCATTTTATTACTGGTCATTAAGGTATATCGTTAACAAATGTGAGTCAAACTACCAATAATGAAAGTAGGTATCAAGGCACCCAGTACATTCTTACAAGTGTGAATAAAGGTGTTGAGATTGAACACTTGAACAATCCATCAATCATGAGACATTGATGTATTCCCAACTATCGATGGTGGGAGAACCTACCATTGATGATTTCAAGCCTCTAGGTACTCATAGGACTCTAGGCCTCATTTCCAGAATAGATGAGCTGAGGTAGATGGAAGGAGACCCACTGAAAGGAGAGAATTAAGGAATATCTCATCAGTCAGCACAAGGTACAAAGAAATATCTTGATGATTTGGAGGAACTTGGAAGAAGAGGATGTTAACTAACCAACGACCTTGTGCATATTTTGCATGCACCAGATGCAAGTAGTGCACGAAAAAGACCCTCTGAATAACATCCAATAAGGAATATTGTCGACAAAAGCAAAGAAACCACCAATAAAGCTAATGGAATCCAAGACACTGCAAAAATCCTAATGTGTGAACAGATTTCTTGCCATTGAACACAAGGGAAACCCCCCATTCAACAACCAATGAGGAGATGTCAATTGTTTGGTTCAAGGTTACCTACGCATAATGAAAGTAGGACCAATGTGCATGGTAGGATTACAACTTCATGTGACTCTAAGACACAGTGAGGGTATGGATGACATGTAAATTCAACAGTTTTGAGAAATGGCTGACATAGGCTTATAGACATCCTTTCAACAATATCATGAGACATATGGAGGACTCCGACAACATAGACTTGATGATGAAACTTTGTGATGCAGGAGGAATCAATCGAACTCTTCATAGGGACTGGAAGAATAACCAATCGGATGAGTAAACTCTAAGTAATGAGCTCAGCTTCCTAAGGTCATGCTAAACCCAAACTTTGGATGACAAGTGGACTCGAAATTTTGTTCTTTGTTCAAAGGCGACACAACTGATGCCAATATACAATAACATTCTTTTCCCACCCATATTTTTTTGTTTTTTCATAGAAAAATGAATGCTATGATACAATGGAGGAAACGAATGTCAAGAGTAAGAAAATCGCTCCAATAGTGGAACATACCTATGCTCAATGCAAGGAAGTGCATGTAGGGTGTGGACACTCGCGGGAATGTTTCCTCTTAGGGTACATGGTGTCAAGCTGCAAAGGATATACACAAGGCTCTACTTGGATAGTGACTCAAATTGTTGAGGTAATAGGCTTGTAATGAGAAAGAGGGAATTGAAAATAGGCACAATATTGCAAGCAAGATAATGGAATGCAATTACAAGTTAACTCCAAAGAATGTCCTTTTTCATAGATTTAGTCCCCTAGGCTCGAAAAAATATAAAACAATACCTACGAGAACTCTTCTAGCCAATGTTGACTAGAGTATTCCTTTTTTGAAATTAGTCTACTTGTTGAAAAAGGGTTAAAATTACACCAAATACACGTCCTTTCAAATCCATTTAACGAGTGTGAAATAGACATGTTCACTCAAGAATCGTTTCACTTTTTGAGAGAGTCGGAAAAAATCTTAACTAAGACTCAAGGGGAGTCCCATAGGTATAAGTTTGGATGTTTGTGACTAATAATATGGAGTTTGAACACAAAGTCATATTGGAACTATAAGGCACTCCTGGTCCTATGGAATAACTTTTGCATGGGCACCAAATGGCACAAAGGTTCTAACTAGGGCACCCATGTTTGGTAAGCCTCTACCACTCAATAACGACACTTCTAGTGGTAATAAGAAGGCTATATGTCACTAATAAATGGGTCTGTACCTAAGGAATACATATCACATTCATATGATAATGCAAATATGAAATATGGAGTGACAACCTATCCTATATGTTGCTAAAAGAAAACACTCGCCGAAGTCATGAACGGGCGATATCACACTAGAAATCGCCGAAATCCCTGGACAAAACCACCAAAACCAACTCCTTCCACTGCACTATCAGTTTACTAGGTCAAAAAATTAACATAAACTATATAAAGTGGACAAAAATTTTCTACTAATAGTAAAAATAACAAATTTTACGAAACCATTTGTGTTTTTTACCCACATAGTGCATTTTGGACCAATTTTCCCACGATATTCAAGTGTTGATTTTGGGAGCTACGACCAATGAAATTGACAACTGTTTGGACCAAGTAAGTGCTCTTCCCCTCCTCTTCATTTTTAATGGTTTAAATTTTAAAATTAGTCCTCTTTTTTTTAGTTTAAGAGGGTGCAAAGTGTAAACTAGGGTGTACGCAAGCTATAGTTTATTGGGTCATGTATGTGGAGACATGTAGGTGGGAAAAGCAAAGCATTCCCACGTATATGTGGCCCTACACGTGATTGTTAACACTACATCCCGTGTACAAGTTTGCAAACAAGTTTTTAATGAATTTGACTCAAAAAATTATTTTCCTTTAGTAGGATGGTGCTTGAATGGAGAGAGAGGGAGCATGAGGAAGTAGATGCACCAGTGGAAAGAGATGTAGGGTCCCAACAAGATCTAAAGAGATGTGGTCTTTATAAATTTTGGGCTCTCAAAGGAATGAGGGATCAAGTGAGGTTACTCCAAATGATTGTAAACTATTGGGATCTAGAGACAGAGGCCATCAATCTTTATGGGAAACCATTGAGGATTGAAGTAGATGATATCTATTTTATCACAGGATTGTCTCGTCGGGGAGAGGTGGTGAATCTCAAATCTTGGGGGGCTGGGGGTGGTATGAACATAGAGGACTACATTTCTACCCACTGTGTTGTAGGCACAAATAAAGTAGGGATCCAACTCCCCATCAGGGCGATCAAGAACATGATTTTAATGATCGTTGTACTCATGTTTTACATAGTGGAGTGTTTATGACCCACGATTTATGATTGATGTACCTCACTGCTGGCTAACATGAAGATCCAAATGATGGATGACAAACAAGGGAGAAATAGAAACTTTGGGTTTGCATCCATCTTGTGTAGTTTTTTCTTTGAGCAGGATCCATGCTTGAGCCCTAGAGTAGAGATCATTCCACGCAGACCGCACAATCTTGCCATGTCACAGTGGACCAACGTGATGATGTGGTTAGGAGGTGGTACGGTGCCAACCCTCTACAACGATGAGTTATTTTTCTGGTGGCGTCAACATGTGATAGAAATTGACGACTACCCCTATGTTGGGATTGACTAAAGAGAGGATCTAGATATTCCTTTGCTACCAGGCTCCTTCTATGTAATATAGGTATGAATTTTTTTTGCATATTTTATTTTTTTTTGTTTTTCAAAAGGAATAAACAAATGCAAACATTTTTGTATGGTATCAAGTATTAACAATTGGATTGTCGTGAATATGTAGGTCCATGATGACCAGAAGAATTCCCAGGACATCAGTGGAGGAACCGAAGAGATGATAATGCAGGAGAAGATGTGGATAGAGTGTTAAAAAATGTGCAAGGGGGGCTTTCTCGTTTGACACACATGATTCCTGTTGTTCAGGTGGAGGATATTCTAGAGGCTATGCAATGGAAAGTGGTGGGTGTGCCCCGTGCATGGGTGCAACTCTTCCAACATCTCGCAAACACCATATTGTGCTATCATGATATGCATCTGGTGTCATGGGCGTAGATTTCGTGGTCATATATATACCAACCATATATGTATTTTGAGGGTGTGGGCTCCATTTTGTACTATGACACCATATTTTTTAAAAGATGAAATATAAAAACATTGGTCCTCAGCTTTACTTATATATGCTACAATATGTACATTGATTAATGTGTTTTCTTTACTTTAGTTATGTGAAAAATGCCAATCCAAAACATAATTAGCATATGTGTTGGATACATAATTAGAACTTCTAAATATGTGATTATATGTAATAAAATCAAAGTATTGTTCCAAAATTCATACTCATAGAAATCATTGGAGTAGAGTAGGGTTTCGTACACGGTAAATGATGTTTAACTGGCATATGACTAATTGGGAGTCCAGGCGAACCTCTAAAGACTGAACACCATGTGAAATGACATCGCTCAAAGGATCTATAATGGCGCTATACTCAACCACATTATTTGTTAATGGCTCTAGACAAATTCCACCTGAAGACACTGGTTGGCCCTCGGGTGAGTAAATGACCCATGCAGTAGAAACCATGTTCCATGTATGAAAACTAGAACCATTTGTGAATCCTAAGTAAACCGAAAACTTCGTTGACATTTTCCAACCAAATGAAAACCTAATAAGAAAGTCGATGACACAAAGGAAAAGATATATACACACTAAGATACACTAGTATACAAAGAGTCATGCCCAAGATTGAGGGCTCAAGCATAATATATTTTCAAGTAGATCCCATTTCTGGGCTCATCCAACATATTCCCTTCATAATCCTCCAATTTATAGGATCTTTTTTCTAAAACACGTCACACGATATAAGGACCGTGCCACATGGGGTTGAACTTGCCTTCCCCCAATGGTTCTTTGGCTTGGTCATATAGGAGAACCAAGTCACCCTCATCGTACTATCAAGGACAAACAAAACTAGCATATTGGACCTTAACACATCCTTTATTCACTTCGATAGCCGTAGAGGCATCTCGATGCTGCTCATCTAGGTACTTTAGGTGTACGAGGTGTTCTTCAATATTGGGTGTGTCAGGTAGGAGCTCAATTTCCAGTTTAAGGGAAGGGATTTTGCATTCAATCAGAAGGATTGACTCCACACTATGTACTAACTGAAAAGGAGAAAAATCAGTGGAAGTATTAACCAAGGTTTGATATGCCCAAAGAACAGGGTAAAGCATTAGATGCCAGTCAGACTTACTCTGACTGACATTTTTTTGCAAGATGGTATTGAGAGATTTTGTCACAACCTCTACTTGTCCATTTTCTTTGGGATAGTAGGGGGAAGAATGACCATGCTTAAACCCCAGTTCCGATGCTAAATCCTTCATCATTTCATTCTAAAAGTGACCACCATGATCAGTGACAATCTCCTTTGGGATTATGAAACAGGCTATAATTTGGTTGAATATGAAGAACATTGTTGTCTTACGATTGAATTTAATGGTAGGCATGGCATTTTTCCATTTAGTGAAGTAATCCACAACCACAATAATATGTTGATTCCCCCCAACCAAAGCTAGGTTACATTTCATAAAATCAACCCCCCACTTGGTGAAGGGATCAACGATGATGACTGGGTGAAGAGGGGCTGGATGCGAGCACATTTTCCGAACGAACACCTGGAAAGGGTGACACTTATTGACTGCTA
Source organism: Picea mariana (assembly GCA_032191745.1). NCBI lineage: Eukaryota > Viridiplantae > Streptophyta > Pinopsida > Pinales > Pinaceae > Picea > Picea mariana. The sequence continues at coordinate 40,957 of JASDQU010241815.1, read as the reverse complement.
TAAAAAAATATTTAAAAATTGACGGCCAAAAATAAATAGTTCGCAATATTTTTTGGGTTGTCGCAATCCTAAATAGATGACCACCACAAGCCCCACTGTGATAGTCATTGAGAACCAACTCATCCTACTCGTGATTCAAGCAATGATGCAAGATATTATCCTCTCCTCGACGATACAAAGTGTCGCCAACGATATGGCAGTTTTTAGCTTGATGACATACATGTCGTCGATCGTCTCTTGACAGATGCTGGGATAACTTCAAGGTTTGAAGATAAAATAGAATGTCTCTATACCAGGGGTTCAAAGATGAGATAAGAAAGATATGTTCATTCGTGAATGAATCATTATGAATAACGTCCTCATCCAGTCGAGGAAAGTCTAATATTAACTTGGAAAAAACTAGAGATTTCTTAGACTTCGTCGAACTAAAATCAAGGTCAAACTCTTGTAGAATAACAATCCACTTATTTTATTTTCCCCCTATGATATGCCTGGTAAGGACGTATTGAAATGGATTGATATCTGCAACTATGGTATTTTTTCAAAGCAATAAATAATGTCATAATCTCTTAACTGCATGTATAACGACCAAGGCTAGCTTCTCGACATGACAGTACTTAAGTTTAGGAATGACTAAGTTTCAACTACGATAGTAGACAATGTGCTCACGGAGCTCATCATCCTCTTGAACCAAAACCATACCAACCGTCCCTTCTGACGCGGTGATATAAAGCAAGTAATCTTTGTTGTATTCTTAAGGCTTCAGCAAAGGCATCGATACCAAGGATTTCTTGATGTAGACCCCCGAACCCTCGGGTCAAAGTCCGCTCACAAGATCATTCAAATCTCCTTGAGCCGAAGTAGCTCTTTTGTATCCCTATCGAAACCTCCAACTAATTGATCCATAGTTCCTTATGAATTGAACTTGCATGAACAAACACCAAGCGTCAACCCAAATCTCCTTGACCACAACAAAGTCATTCCCTTCCTAATTCGGTCTTTCGGGTTTCACAATATTGCACTTTCCATTGTCGATTTTCCGTCTCCTGAACACACCAAAACCTGAAATGTCGATTTTTCAAAATGTATTCAGCAAAGACTGGATTCTCACAGAACCTTCCACTGATTCAAAATTCCAGACTTCGTGACTTCACGAATCCTGATGCAAAACTTCCAGTTCTCCAACTTACGAAACCCTAAAACAGTCAACGAATCTTGACTCTGCCTGGCGACAAGTGCACCACCTGGCTTCTCCGTCGTCCTCTGTCTCTGACACGGATTTTCACCACCTATCACTCTTCCTGGGTTTTTGGGACTCTTGATCCCAAAGAGCTGTCTCCTTCATTTCCCGACACCCGAAGTGCTGAAATCCCAAACTCTACGCCAATTCCTATCGCAACTCGCGATTTCGGGACTTTCGTTCCACTGCACTCAACTCCTTGTCATCAGGATCCCCGAAGTGCCGAAATGATCCAACGGCTTGTGCAAGCGCGATCAACGGTCCATGTTGATTCTGTATCCTAGAGTAATGATTTCGCCTGCCTCTAACCACCCTTCAACTTCTTTGGATCCTATGGTCCTCGCTATTTCGTGAATTCTCCACAGAGAATTTCGACCACTCGTTGCTCCTGGACAACTTCTGCGAAATAAAACAAGGTTCTTTTGCTTCTGAACTTTATTTCTGCTGGATGACTTCGAACGTCATCTCCCTTTGAAGTAGTTCAAACTCCGCCCTCCTTTGAACACTTCGATGGAACTAACCCTCTTGAGCTTTCTCTTGGCAACTTCAAGCCTTAAAAGAAATCCTATACGCACTCCTTGCAGTAGACTTTCAAATACTTCTAATTATTTTATATCTCGACTCTGTGCACCTCCTACAACAGCAGTCCTCAAATCCTTCCCTTAGTTGATAAGTCCTAATATATCAACCAGCCTGCGCACACCTTGCACGGCTTCTGTTCTTCACTTGCACCTCTGTGGGAATGAGAACAATGGTATCCCTCCTAAGCTTTCAGAGATAAACTCTGAACCTTCGTCAACGCACTCCTTGCAGACATTTCACTGCACTCCTTGCGAACGTTTCACTGCACTCCTTGTAGGAACTTTCACTCAGGATGAGAAACAATTGAAACTCATTCTCTTTCTCTCTCAGACTTCAAACATTCAACATGAAATCATACATACACAGTATCAAAACAAATTCATAACCAAAGAGAATAAACAACTGTAAGCATACCATTCACCATGTAAAGACAGAAAACATCATAACACCATGAAATCTGATTCAAAGATTCATATATTAATTCAAAGCTCCTGTACATGGACTTTTCTACGGCTCTCTTCTTCTCGTCTATGATTATGATTATGTTACAATAATACAAGAATGAGGGTGTCTATTTCCATTTTCCCTCCTTCCTAAACTGTCTAATCTATTAATTCAAACCTACCTACTTTCATTAACTATGCATAAATTCCTTAATGTTTTACAGATGAGAGCAATCCCTCAAGATCTTATTACAACCTCCAAGATATAAATGCACGTACACCATCGTCCTAATTATTACATTAATTCCTTTTAAGTTCAAAGTTCAAAAACGGTTCTTATGAAAACGTGCTCTTTTTCTTTCTCCGCGCGTCTAGTTGCTCCTTGGTCTTAGTCGCGTGCTTTAGGCTTTGCACGATGCTCCTGCATCATACTCCCTCACTTGAAAATTTTCATGAACTCATGTTCATGAGCTCTTGCATGGTCTGTCCATGCTTCTGAATTTCTTCTTCATCTTCCCAGTTGGCATCTTCAACTGGATGTCCTTTCCACTAGACCAAGTATTCAAAATACTATTTTCTCCTGGTCTTCTTGCTGACTCTCTTGTCAATTATTCTTTCCATCTGTGGCTTTTCAGCTACATGCATTTGTTTAGTCCATTGAACCTTTGTCTTTTCATCCTATGCTCATGTTTCTTCAACTCTGTAAGGGTACAAATCCGCAACATTGAATATCGGTGAGATTTTGATCCCATCGGGTAATTCAATCTCATATGCATTTGTCCCAAATTTATATACAACCTTGCATGGCCCAATCTTTTTCATCTTCAGCTTATTATATGTTCCCCTTGGGAACCTTTCCTTCCTCATATGTGCAAGAATTAGATCACCAACTTCAAATTGAAGTTCTCACCTAAGTTGATCTACTCTGTGCTTGTATTCTTGATTTGAACTCTGCAATCTCTCCTTAATTCGGCTGTGAAGCTCCTTCATCGCTTCTGCAAAATCCTCTACACTAGCACTCCTAAATTTAGCTTGTTCCACATATTTCAATTCATAAACTCCCCTTGGCTGCATTCCATATACAATTTGGAATGGACTTTGCCCTGTGCTTCTATTGATCGAATCATTATAAGCAAATTATGCCTGTGGCAGAATGTGATCTTACTGATTGTGGTGTTCAGTCACTAGGCTCCTCATCAAGTCTCCCAAGCTTCTTTTCACAACTTCTGTCTGCCCATACATCTGAGGATGATACACTAAGATGAATGATAAACTTCTCCCCAGCTTCTTCCACAAAGTCCTCCAGAAATGTCCCACGAACTTGGTATATCGATCCGAAACAATACTCCTTGGCAAGCCATGAAGTCTGATGACTTCTTTGAAAAATAGGTTCGCAATGTGAGTTGCCTCACTGGTTTTCTAGCATGGTATGAAATGTGCCATCTTGGAAAATCTATCTACTACCACAAAGATTCAATCACATCCTCTTTGCGTCCTTGGCAGTCCCAATATAAAATCCATGCTCACTGTGTCCCACGGTCTTGCAGGTATGGGTAATGGCTGATATAACCCTGTATTTTGCCTTTTCCCATTTGTGTGTTGACAAATCATGCATCTGTCCTCAAATATCTTAACATCTGTCCTCATCCCTAGACAAAAATATGAGCCATTCAATTTTGAGAATGTCTTATCATGACTGAAATGTCCGGCCAATCCTCCATTGTGTTTTTCTTTCAACAAATTCTCCCTCATGGAGCATTTTGGAATACATAGCTAATTGCCCCTGAATAAAAATCCATCCTGGATCATGTATTCAATCCACTGGGTTCTATCTCTGATAATTGGATTCTCAGACGCTTCATATGCTTCCTTAAAATCTGGGTCATCCTTATACATTTCTTTGAGATTATTAAAACCCAAAGTTTTGACTCTGAATTCCTGCATAAGCAAACATTTCCTGCTCAAAGCATAAACAACTTTGTTAGCAGTCCCAGAAATATGTTTACTTACAAAAGTAAAATTATGCATGTATTCAAACCATTTAGCATTTTTTTGGTTCAACTTCTCCTGTTGAGTCACGAATTGCAAAGCATGATTCTCACTGTACAAAACAAACTCTTTAGGAACCAAGTAGTGCCTCCATTTCTTCAGCACTTGTATGACTGCATAAAATTATTTTTCATATGTGGAGTACTTAACCTTCGCTTCATTCAACTTCTCACTAAAGTATGCAATCGGTATGTCGTCTTGGCTCAAGACCGCTCCAATAGAAAACCCACTCGCGTCACACTTGACCTGGAATGTCTTGCTAAAATCCGGCAAAACCAAAATTGGTTGCTCCGTGATCTTCTTCTTCAGCAGATTGAAGCTCTTCTCTGCTTCCTCTGTCCAATGAAAAGATTTATGTCTTTTCTTCACCGTATCCATCATCAGTGCACTAATCCCACTAAAATTTCGAATGAATTTTCTGTAGAAACTAGCTAAACCATGGAAGCTTCGAACTTCAAACACACCTTTCGGCGATGGCCAATTCTTAATTGCATTCACCTTTTCCGGGTCCATTTTCATCTCATTTGAAGAGATAACAAAACCCAAATAAATGATTTATGTCCTCATAAATGTTGATTTCTTCATATTTATCAGCAATTTCTCTTGTTGCAATCTCCTCATCACTGCAGCTAAATGCTTTAAGTTCTATGCTTCCGTCTTGCTGAAAATTAATATATCGTCAAGATATACAATGACGAATTTCCCAATGAACTCCTTCAGGACCTCGTTCATTAATCTCATGAAAGTACTAGGCCCATTTGTTAAGCCAAATGGCATGACAAACCACTCGTATAGCCCTTCATTCGTCTTGAATGTCGTCTTCCATTCATCACCTTCTCTCATGCGAATTTGATGATATCCGCTTTTCAAATCAATCTTTGAAAACAAATCTTGCTCCACTCAAGCAATCCATCAAATCGTCCATCCTCGATAATGGAAATCTGTATCTGATGGTGATCTTATTGATTTCCCTCGAGTCTGTACACATTCTCTATCCTCCATATTTCTTTGGGCTAAGCACTGTTGGAACATCGCATGGACTCAAGCTCTCTCTAATCAATCCTTTGTCCATTAAATCCTGGACTTGTCTCTTGACTTCTCCATTCTCCTGCAGCATCAACCTGTATGTTTCTTTGTTTGGTAAACTGGCTCTAGGTATAAGATCAATGGGATGACTTATACTTTTGATCGGTGGCAATGAATGAGGTAGTTCGCCCACTACTATATCAGTGAACTCTTCCAGCAAATCCTAGATTTCTTCTGGTAAATCATCCACTCTTGTACTAGTCAAAACAATTCTAGGCTTCCTGACCACGAAAAATTGTGTATCTTCCTTCTTCTTAACCTCATTAAGAATTCATGAGAAGTACAGTGTTGCTTACCTCTGGTTTTACTTCTTTATCCTTAATTCGCAACAACATGTGAGTCCTTCCATTCTTCTCCAGGGTATATGTGTTTTTTCTCCCATCATGAACCACATTCCTGTCATATTTCCACGGTCTACCCAGCAATAGATGACAAACATCCATGGGAATGACATCACATAATATTTCATCCTTATACCCTCCTATTTTAAATTCAACTAAACATTGTTTAGTGACATTTACCTGATGTTCTTTTTGTAGCCATGAAACTTTGTATGGGCTTGGATGTACAATAGTCTCCAACTCCAGCTTTTCTACCATCTCTGTAGAAACGAGATTGTCTATGCTACCACTATTCACGATGACCTTGCATACCATGTCTTTAGTTTTGCAAACAATCTGAAACAGACTGTTCCTTTGGGTTGGGTTCTCTGCCTCCTTCTCTGGCGTTAAGAGAACTTTCCTCATCATCAAGGATCTTCCGCCCTCAACATCTTCTTCCTCAACATTCCATCCTTGAGTTTCGGTAATGTGAGTCTCACCACCTTCTTTCCTTCTGTCTGGACACTCATAAAATTTATGTCCATTTTTCCCACAGACAAAACATTTCACTTCACCTCCTCGGCCTCTTCCTCTTCCTCTAGCGCGAGGAAAAGTATTTCTATCAGCATACTGCCCTCTCTGTGAGCTTCCTCCTCTCTCATGATGAGTTTGAGGTTTCTTCCCCTCTTATTTAGGTCTCTGAGTTCTGTCTTGGGTAATTGGGTTGCCTCTGGCTTGAATTCTGCCTCGGCCTCTTTGATCTTGCTTTCGGCTCAGCTTCTCTTCATCTTTCAGAGCCATCTGATAACCATCTTCCACATTTTGAATGATCATCATGCTCATCTCATATTGAATGTTGTATCTCAGACCATTCATGTACCTGGAAACTTTTTCATCGTCGCTTTCTCAATGACCTGCCCTGATGTTGATCTTATATAACTCTTCAGTGTATTCCTTCACTGACATCAGCTTATGTCTCAAATTTTGCATCCTCCGAAACAGAGTAATTTGGTAGTCTTTGGGTATGAATTTGGCTTTCATCTTCGCAACCATTCTATACAAACTCTTGATTTTCTGCTTGCCTTTGCAATGTCTGTCAGCCTGTAGTTCATCCCACCATAGTGTTGCATGCCCTTTAAGTCTAGTGATAGCATGTTTGACCTTCTTATCTTCCTTGACATCCTCATAGTCAAAATATTTATCTAGAGCTCTAATCCAGTCTAGAAGCTCTTCAACATCCAGGTTTCCTTCATATACTGGAATGTCCATCTTTTCTCTGGCACCTATCCTAGCAACAGCCCTGAATAGGCGTTCGTCTGCAGCATCTTTGACTACGACTTCTTCTCCTTCGTGTCCAACTTCATTTTCACTGTCGACCTCGCTGGTATCCCCAGCATCAACTGTGTGCCTCTGTGTTGTCTCCATGGCATCAATCCTGGCACATAATTCGCGCATTTCCCTCTCCATTGTTGGATCAGGCATTGGTCTATCTCTTTTTCTCGGTGGCATGGCTGAGAAATTTCCTCTTTTCTCTGCTATAGAAAACAAAGAATTTTTTTGTGTTCTGATACCACAACTAGTGCAGACCCCCGAACCCTCAGGTCAAGGTCCGCTCACAGGATCGTTCAAATCTCCTTGAGACGAAGTAGCTCTTTCGGATCCCTATCGGAACCTCCAACTAATCGATCCATAGGTACTTATGAATTGAGCCTACATGAAAAAACACTAGGCATCAACCCAAATCTCCTTGACCACAATAAAGTCACGCCCTTCCTAATTCGGGCTTCCAAGTTTCGCAATATCACACTTTTCGTTGTTGAGTTTCCGGCTCCTGAACCCACTGAAACCTGAAATGTTGATTCTCTGAAATGTATTCAGCAAGGACTGGCTTCTCACAGAACCTTCCACCGATTCGAAATTTCAGACTTAGCGACTTCGCGAATCCTGATGCAAGACTTCCAGCTCTCCAACCTACAAAACCCCGAAACAGTCAACGAAACTTGACTCCGCCTGGTGACAAATGCGCCACCTATATTCTCTATCGTCCTCTGTCTCTGACATGGATTTTTTCCACCTGTCACTCTTCCTGGGTTTTCGAGACTCTCGATCCCAAAGAGCTGTCTCCTTCATTTCCCAACACCTGAAGTGTCAAAATTATGACTCTACGCCAATTCCTATCGCAACTCGCGATTTCGGGACTTTCGTTCCATTGCGCTCAACTCCTTGTCGTCAAGATCCTCGAAGTGTCGAAATGATTCGATGGCTTGTGCAAGCACGATCAACAGTCCACGTTGATTCTGGATCCTAGAGTGATGAGTTCGCCTGCCTCTAACCACCCTTCAACTTCTCTAGATCCTACGGTCCTCGTTATTTCGTGAATTCTCCACAGAGAATTTTGACCGCTCATTGCTCCTGGACAACTTCAGCGAAATAAAACAAGGTTCTTTCACTTATGAACTTTACTTTTGTTGGATGACTTCGAACCTCGTCTCCCTTTGAAGTAGTTTGAACTCTGCCCTCCTTTGAACACTTCAATGGAGTTAACCCTCCTAAGCTTTCTCTTGGCAACTTCAAGACTTAAAAGAACTCTTGTACGCACTCCTTGCGGCAGACTTTCAAATACTTCTAAGTATTTGATTTCTTGACTCTGTGCACCTCCTGCAATAGGAATCCTCAAATCCTTCCCTTAGTTGATAAGTCCTAACCTTTCAACCAACCTGCGCACACCTTGCACAGCTTTTGTGCTTCACTTGCACCTCTGCGGGAATGAGAACAAGAGTATCCCTCCTGAGCTTTCAAAGATAAACTCTGAACCTTCGTCAATGCACTCCTTGCAGGAACTTTCACTCAGGATGAGAAACAATTGAAACTCATTCTCTTTCTCTCTCAGACTTCAAACATTCAACATGAAATCATACATACATAGTATCAAAACAAATGCATAACCAGAGAGAATAAACAACTGTAAGCATACCATTCACCATGTAAAGACAGAAAACATCATAACACCATGAAATTTGATTCAAATCTTCATATATTAATTCAGATCTCTTGTACATGGACTTTTCTACAACTCTCTTCTTCTCCTATATGATTATGATTATGTTACAATAATACAAGAATGAGGGTGTATATATCCGTTTTCCCTCTTGCTTCCTAAACTATCTAATCTATTAATTCAAACCTACCTACTTTCATTAACTATGCATAAATGCCTTAATGTTTTACAGATGAGAGCAATCCCTCAAGATCTGTTTACAACCTCCAAGATATAAATGCACGTACGCCATCTTCCTAATTATTACATTAATTCCTTTTAAGTTCAAAGTTCAAAAACAGTTCTTATGAAAATGTGCTCTTTTTCTTTCTTCGTGCGTCCAGCTGCTCCTTGGGCTTAGTCGCATTCTTTAGGCTTTGCACGATGCTCCTGCATCATTTCTTAAGAGCATTGAAGGATTCCTAGGATCACTCATCCCATAGAATTTGACACCACTTAATGATTTTTTGAAGAAAATACCATGGAATTTGATAGAGAAGTGCTAAGAGTCATTCTGCAACATGAAGCATAAAATTGTGTGTTCACCTATGTTGAAGTTGATAGACTTTGAGAAGTCATTTGAAGTGTATATAGATGCTTTATATTTTTCCACTAGAGGATTTTCATCATAGGAAGGGCATCTAGTGCCCTATGAGAAAAAAATATACAAGATCATGAATGGAGTTGGTACCCTATCCATGAGAAATAAATGAATGTGGTTGTACATTACCTACAAGTATGGAAGGACTATTTGTTAGGAAAACTAGTCAATGTGAAGATGGAAAATGTGGCAACAAGTTACTTTACCACCCAACCAATTTTATCACCTAAGAAAGCATGATGGAAAGACTTATTGGAAAAGTTTGACATGACCATCAAGTACCAATAAGGCAAGTTGAATGAAGTAGAATACACCTTGAGTAGGAAGGCATAACTTAAAGTCTCGGAGGAGTATGAGTTGCCATTGCCCATGGGAAATTAGGCATAGGTTTTCATAGACTTGTAAAAAAAATATCAAAGAGGTATTTCACATGGATCCCACAACTTTGAACATCATGAAACAGGTGAAGGAGGAAAAAAAATAAGTTTTGGATGGAAAATGGATTTTTATTCTTCGATTGTTGCATCTATGTTCCTAAGTCATCTAGCATTCAAAAGGAACTCTTGATGGAGTGACATGATTCACTTTGTGTAGGCCACACGAGATAACAAGGGACAATGGTGTTGTTGGAATGAGGTTACTATTGGGAACATATGAGGCGAGATGTGGAAGAATATGTCCAAACTTGTCTTCTATGCCAACATGACAAGGTAGACACCATAAATTAGGATGGTCCACTATAGCCTTTTCCAATGCTAGAGATATTTTAGGAAAGTGTCTCTATAGAATTCATCACTCAACTTCTAGCTTCACAAGGGTATAATGGGATTATGGTAGATGTTGACCAATTTTCCAAGCATGTAATATTCATGCCAATAAAGGTGACTTGTGTAGCAAAATAAGTTTCAAAGTTGTTCTTTAAGAATATTGTGAAGTATTAGGTTCTCGCATTGAGCTTCATGTCATATAGAGACACAAGGCTCACAGGGTGGTTTTGGACAGAGTTGTTGATGAGTTCAAGTTTTCATCTACATACTAATGGGAAAACAAAACATATAAATGGAATTTTGGAGGATTACCTAAGGAATTGTGTTCATGCAAATCAATCGAATTGGATAGAGTTGTTGGATGTAGCCCAATTTAGTTACAAGATGAAAAATAAGTATGCAATGAGCTATAGTTTTTTTGAGTTGGCGAATGGAAAACAATTGTTGACACCCCACATATTTTTGCAAGGATACTATGGGCACAACCCATTAGAATTGGGGTTCATGAAGGGATGGAAAGACATATTGGATATGGATCATGTTCTCTTGACGAATGCAGTGGAAAGGATGAAGCATTGGGAAGATCATGATAGGACGGAGGTAGAGTTTCAAGTTGGTGACTTGGCATTACCTAAGTTAGGTAGAGAGAAATTCAAGCCACCAAGTGGCTTGTCTGGTGCTTTGTTGTAGCACTTTGAAGGACCATTCAAAGTACTTGAGAAGATTGGCAATTCCAATTAAAGGTTAGATTTACCAAACCACATGAGAGCTCACCATTTGGTTTTCCACGTTATTTATTTGAAGCCTTGTAGGATTGATGAAGGAAATCCTATTTTAGTTGCACCATCTAGTGCCCCCGTGTTGATCGCAGACAAGATATAGATGGAAGTGGAAAGGTTGCTTGCACATAGAATTTCCCACTTTGGTAGGAATAAAAGGCATGAATTCTTTGTTAGTTGGAAATACAAACCTAAAGATGAGAATAGTTGGGAAAGGAAAGAGGTTATGTGGCAATATGAAGACAAGATCCAATGATTTGAGAAAGAGAATCTCATGGAACTTAGACAAGTGTTGGTTAGATGTTGTTGAGATGACAACAAGTTCATTCGGGGAGGATGTAAGGCCTCCACATACTAATGGTAATAGGAACATTTCCTAGTGGGCATGGAGGGTTGCCACAGAAGGTTGCAATGATAGATGTTGCATACCCAATCAATGGATGGAGTGGTGAACCATTCCATGTTGCATTTATATGAGTTTGGATGCCTTGGGTGCATGAACTGAATGTGTGGACCCAAGGGGATAAACGTCCCTAAATGTCCCTTAGTCATTGGAGTTAAATTGGGTGCATTTTATGAACAGGGGAACATTTGGGCACACTTGGCATAGTTAGGCACACTTGTTAGATGTTTATGGTTAGCAAAGAAGGCATCAAAGGAAGCAAGTGCAAGGAAAATATCATACAAAAGGAGGATGCCTCAAAAGTGCTAAGGCATAGAAGAAGAAGAAGCATGGGTCATCCAATCTAGTGTAAAAGAACTATGTGGTTTGTGTTAATTTCAGGTTTGACATATTAGGGTGAATTGCACTGGATGAGTGATAAGAAGAAGAATAAAGGACCTGTAGGATGCAAGCTTGTCGTTTCTTTAGGGGTTGGATTGATGATTCATGTAGGTAGTTGTGCCTTGTGTAATTGTAGTATGTAAATGAGCCGCAAGCACTTAGGTATGCTCCTCTATTGTACATTGTAACATTATGCATATAAAGAAAGTTAATCCATTTGTCTTGGGTGATGCATATACTTGTATATTGTGGTTTCTTTACTTATATTAATATTATGTTCCTTGTTTTTCTTTGTGTTGGATAAGTATTGAAATTTTGGCCAAGTACTGTTGGTATGTTTAAAGGATATAGTTGGACATTTACTTATTATTGGGTGAACTTGGTTTTGTTGGAATTAATGGTGCATCTAACATACTATAACTTAAGAAAAAGTTATGGGAATATTTTAAGTGAAAAGGCGTTGTTTGGTTGTAGTAAGCACAGGTAGGTTAAGCCACTATGGCTAAGGAAAGATAATGTTATACCACCAAAGATGATGAAAATAAAAATTTTGGGAAAGATTCTTAAGTCCATGATGGGTATCTGTTATGATTAGGGATTCAATTGAAGAATAAATCCATGATTAGAGAAATGGGATCATAATATTGAATACAGGGATTGTTGATCCAATTTCATCAAAATTCCAAAACTGGTTATAACTTTGTCTTTGCTATAAATATCTATACTAATATTTTCCAACTTATTGGCTACTTGAGTGTATGGAAAGAACACTCAATTTAGAACAAAGCCAATCCAATTTCCCACCTAAGATAATCATTGGTCAAAGGGTCTAGATAAAATGGATACCATGAGCACCATTGTCATAATAAAATGCAAGAAAATGACTCATATCAATCCTACACGTAAGTAAGGGAGAGAAAACATCCCCCTTTCCCTAAAATTGAATCAACAATGGATGTCATGTACTCCATAAACTTGTCTAAGGAAATGGTGTTTCTAAGTAGTTATAAAACATTTTCCTTACATAATCATTAGGAATCCTTACGAATTCAAAACTATCACACCATTTAAATTTTCATATACCTTGGAAGAGAAGAAGTTGAAAAGTCAAAGTGGGAACTCTTCCTTTTTTTTATTTATAAACTATTGTGGATATTCCAATGGAACATTTCATCACGACAAATCTTACAATATTTTGGAACATCTTATTATGCAGTTTTTTACTATAGATGTCAGATTTAATATTAGTAGCTTAGCATACAAAATACTAAAATAAACTAAAACTAGAATGAGAGAAGCTAAGAAAATAACAAACCATCCATGTAATGAACATATTGTGTACCATGGGAAAACCCAATATGGAAAAAATCAATCTCAAAGGTGAGGCCTATGCCTTACTCTTTTCTTCTCAATTACAATGAAATGAAAATACAAAGAAAGTGTGGTGATTATGGAGATGACATGGACATTGTAGCCTATATTTTTTCTATAGGATCCTCTAATTCCTCTATTCCACTTCGATTTATCACCCTCAATGATATGATTTACTTTGAAACAACAACAATACAATAAAAATGGAACCCCTTCCTTTCCTAGTGGCCTAGTATTTAACATGCCCTGATAGTTGTATGGGGTTAGGGTTTTTGCATGCCTTGACTCTTGATTAGGGTTATGGTTTTGAACCTTCTAGAATATTCTTGAAAATCCACACATGACTAGATCCACATGTGGGAGTAATGGAAGTTGACATTGCATCCACTGATCGATATCATGGTGGTCAACATGATAGGTTAACTTGTGGGAGGCATAATTTCCTTATACAAACTCCAATTGAGGTGATATTCACATTGTTGAAAGGATCTCAGATGTGTATAATAGTGTTGGGAGGTTGTGAACTCCATTCGCAAAGTTTTGACCCCTAAAAAACATTGTTTGATACCTCAAATAGGATCTAGAAGTTTCTATCCCTAAATCACCGAAACGAAACTTGCCCTAAAATGGGCCCTATAAGTCATTATCTTTGATTTTTCCATCTCGAATGTACCAAAATAGATGATAAATTATGTAACGGTCCATTTCCATTCAACTTTGGTTTAGATAGTTTGTTTAAATTGCATGATTGATTTATTCTATGACTGGATGGGTACCTATCTTGATGCAACTATCCTTGTTTAGGTGATTGTAGCCACCCTTCTTTATTTTTATAGCATCCTTATTAAGGCCACAAATTTCCCTCCCTCTAAATGATATATTTCCACTATTCTACATGAGGGTAAGTGCCCCTCATTCAATTTCTAGATCTATAATGCCAATGTGGACCTTATTTATTGTTCTACTACTTTTTTCGTAGGGTTTTGGAAAATCTATACCACATAGTAGTGTTTCCTCCTCGAGAGAGAATAACCCTAACTTAGGGAAGTTCATGCAAACTTGAGGTCCATTTTCTTGCATTGAATGTGGATGTGATTGTCTATCTTTATAGTCCTCTTGTTGTATGATCTTGGAAATTAGGTACTACATTGTAGTGTTTCCTCTTTGAACTAGAATAACCCTAGCTCAAGGAAATTCTGGAAACTTGAGGTCCATGTCCTTGCAATGGTTAAATTTCTTTCACTTGAAATCCCCTCGAATTATTAGCAATTCAAAAAATGCATTCAATTATTCTCTCAATCTCTACAAAAACACAAGTTTAACAATGCCATGATTCAAAGAAATGACATGGTGACCTACCTCTAAGAAAAGTAGTATATGCTCAACACCTAAGTTGAGAAGAAACATATTGTCAATTACTCTATCATTCAAAGAAACATCAGTGCACCTCTTTAACAAATATGTATTAATCTCTTTGCAAAATGGCATCCTTTCTTCTAGTTCAATTTTCAATATTTTCTCATCATGAATCCTTTTTCATAGTAGTATTCATATCTATGAACAAATGCATCCTCCATCCCTTGTTGTGAACAATTATATTCAAAACAAGTGATTTGAACCATTTAACTATCACATTGATATGTGATGGGAAATGATCTCATTTGTCATGGATTAACAGTGCAATAAACTACATCAAACTTAAAACAAGTTTCCATCACATGAGATCTTTGCCCCTGGAACCATAGAATATAGGTAAATTGCAATATGATAGGAGAACCATTTATGATCTTGATCTAAAGCATTGGATGTGTTGGGGAAGACCATTGGATCACACTTTCAATTTAGCAATATTTGGGCCTTGATTGTGTAGACTTCTAAGTAAGTATACAATCTATATGACCCCTAATACATGAAATTGTGTTTTTAATCCTTTAATATAGAACACAAATGATTTTAAGGATGGAAATTTATCTCAAATTGTATAAACCTTGATGAATCTTACTAGTCCTTAATATGGAAACTATAAAATGTTTGGCGATATTTTTGTAAAAATATTCAAATTTCTAAGGATTTTATATAGTTTTTATAAAAAATGGATTATTTCTGAGGTAAAAAAAAATTATTCTGTAAAATTTGGGTCAATAATTTTTAGAAAAAATGGAAATTGGGAAATCGTTTTTTGAGAAAAACCATGAATATTAAACTATATATTCTACAAGGGTGTTCCAACAACAAGTTGTATAAATTTCTATGCATATGTTATACAAAATATATGAATATTCATAAGAATCATTATTCAATTTTTTTTTTAAGAAAACCATTAAATAATGAGAAGTACAATTTTTTCCTCAATATGCAATATCTTCAATATCTTATATCTTATTGACTTTTTCAATTCTCTACTTTCATTTTATAAAAGATCATTAATAATTTTTTGGAATCCATTTTGAAAACAAAAATGAAATTAGGGAAAGGAGAGCCTCCAACTCATTGTAATTGTGTTAATTATTATGGTTTTTGAAATTTTTTCCTCAATATGCAATATCTTGTTGACTTTTTCAATTATCTACTCTCATTTTTTAAAAACTTATTAATAATTTTTTGGAATTCATAGGAAAACAAAAATGAAATTAGGGAAAGGAATGTTGGCAAATATTACACAGACAGCGAATGCGTGTTGGCAAATATTAAACAGATAACGAATCAGCGAATGGTTGTCATTGATGGCAAGTCTGTATCAGATAGGAATCCCATTGCAACAAGCTTTCATGATTCAATCGTAGCCATTGAAATGAGAATCAATCTAGATCGTTGGTTCTAACTCCATGTCGGAGTTTCGGGGATCGAGAGTTGGACATGTCAAATATTATTGACATCGTGAATCTCGATATTGCGATATGTGAAATCACGATGTAATCTGAACCATCAAATCAAGCTTTGATCTGGACCGTTGATTACAGCCTGTGTCGGAGTTTCGTGATTCGCAAGTTAAAAAGGAAAAGAAACAAATGCAACAAGGATCTCGATTTTGCGATATGCGATATCGCGACTCAATCGTATCCATTGAGTCAAGATTGCACCTGGACCGTCGATCATAGCCTATGTTGGAGTTTCGTGAATCGCGACTCCAAAAGGAAAAGAAACAAGTGCAACAAGGATCCTGATTTCGCGATATGCGATATTGCGATTCAATCGCAGTCGTCAAGACAAGATCTGACCTGGACCGTTGATCTAATATTATCATAGTTTCGCGAATCGCGATATGGAGAGGCAGAAGAAACTATGCAACAATTACGAAATTGCGATATGTGAAATCGCGATGTAATAGCAACCGTCAGATCAAGAAGTGATCTGGACCGTTGATTCAACTTCTTTACAGAGTGTTGAGAATCGAGAATTTGAGGTGACAAAAACATCGATTGTCCAGAGTGTCGAAATCGCGATGAGTAATATCCTGACTTGATCTGAACCATCAGATCTAGGTATGATCTGGATCGCTGATCTGATTTCCTTTTGAAATTTTTTGCAAATCGGGATTTGGAGGTGACAGGAACATTGAACATAAGGAATTATGAATTCGCGATATGCGAAATCGTGAAAGCGCCTTTCACATAAAGCCTTGGTCAATTCCCTTGGTCACGGAAAGAGAAGGAGTCAGTCCAGATAAGATCCATTTTGGAGTTTCGGAGATCGCGATGTGAAAGTGTCGAGAATCTTGGGCAAAGGAATGTTGAAATGCCGAAACCCGATTTAAAGGAAAGATTTATAAAAGTCATCCTACGGTGCGGATAAGACTTGAATGAGATCTAAGGGTTATTGTTTCTTCACACACAGGTAACTCATCAGTTACGAATCTACTAAACAAAATGGATTCTTGATTGCAAATCAGTTATCATTTCAGTTGCTAAGATAGGTGTCCTTAGTTTGCCTAATGGAAGGTGAAGTGGAACCGTCAAGGTTGTGTGTATAAAATAAAATGAGACAGACTGAATGCGGTTGGCTGTTCTGGACAGGAAAGGAATGAAACAGTAAGAAAGAATACAGTAGAGAATGCGTGGTAGGAAAGTGAGCATATGTGCAGAGTGAAATGGAACGCAGAGAAGAATAGCAGAGCAAGAGAAAACGCAGTGCAAAATAGTAGAGCAAGAGGAAACAAAGAAGAATGACAGAAAAAGTTGATGCAGAGCAGACCTGCTGAACAGACAGAGGAAGAGAATATTTGCAGAATAGTTTGTGGAAGATCAGACCTACAGAACAGAGAAAGGTTGATAAGAATTGATTTATCTGGGTAATTGTCTGTGTATTTATTATTTAATATTTCAGGGAGGTTGGGACGTGCTCGGGAGGACTATTGTCCTCAGAGGTTCAAGTGGGTGCTTGAACTCAGGGAGTTGTAGCTTCCATCTGGTGGCAGCGAGAGAAACCAGGGTGGCAGGGTGGTGCAAGGGAGAACTCTTGTTCTCTATGATACGGGTTGGTGCCTGTATGATTGGAAGTTGGTGCTTCTGTCTAGTTGGTGCTGGAAACACTCAAGGAGTTGGTGCTTCCTTCTAGTTGGTGCTAGAGAAACTAGGGAGTTGGTGCTTCCTTCTAGTTGGTGCTAGAAAAACCAGAGAGTTGGTGCTCTCAAATAAGTTGCAGCTTGTAAAACAGAGGTAGCAGCCTCACATTGAGTTGGTGCTCAATTGTAGATGATGTACAGAACTGAAAAGACTGCCTATCATTTCAAAGAATAAGAGGTTTTCTCCCTTTATGGGTTTCCTCGTGAAAATATGTCTCTGTGTATACTTTATGTGTGACTGATGTTCTTTAATTTTACTGTCCATATACTGTATATGGTTGATGATCACTTGAAGAAAGATTAATAATGTTTAAAA
>JASDQU010241815.1:2278-13491 GCA_032191745.1 Picea mariana | reverse complement strand
AAAAAAAAGTAAAGAAAGTAATTAAAGTAAAAATAATTGTATTCCATTTATAGGTTCTTTTTACATCCAATATGAGGAACATGTGTAATTCATTCAATGCTTAACATGGAGTTGACAAGTCATATTTAAAAAACTATTAATAACAAAACATCATTACAATGTTAGCCACAAATGAAATATTTCAATGTGGAATATGTGTGCCATAAATAAAATATTTCAATATGAGCTTTACACACACACATATAACAATTGAAAGTAAAAAAGTCTTATGGTTAGAACATTCGTTGGTGCATTGTTCAATATAATGGAAATGTGTAATGGAGTTGAGATGTGGCGCGCGCACACACACACACACACACACACACACACACACACACACACACACACACATGTATATGTATATATAATGTGTGTGTGTGTGTGTGTATTAATAACCAGTGTAGATTCATCTTAACTATGAATTTATCATGCATCGAGGGGCATCAAATCCCTTGAGATGAAAACCCTTTTGTAGAGCACAAAACTTGAGGAAATATTTGCACCTCAAGGGATTCGATGCCTCTTGGCACATGCCAATTTCAAAGTTAAAATGAATCTACAATGGTGTAGAGAAAATGGTTATTTTTGGAGGTGAAGAAGAGCATAAAGTTGTAAGCAAGAGGATAATTATCTTGGTGGGAATGTCATATGAATCCTACAAAGACATTCTTAATATTTTTTATATTCCAATAGTCATTAGAAATTTGTTGGTTGTGAGTCAAGTGACAAGCATGTGTTTGTATGTGAAATTCGATGAAAGTAGTTGCAAGATTGAATTATATGATGAAAAAGTGATTGCAAAAGTGGTGAGAGAAGGTAATTTGTATACAATATGTGAAGATGTGTGAGAACTGTCCTTAGAAGGAGATATAAAAGTCACTAATGTGGTGATTAAGTGTCACCAACTTGGGCATGTTGATGCATAAACATGAGAGGTATTGACGAACAAGATGTTAATTAAAGACTTAAACCTGTAAGTGCTTGTGTCATTTGGCATTTACATAGCATGCATTTTCAAGAAGTCACATCCCTTTCTTTGTGAGGTGTATAGAGAACCAAAGAATGTGTGGATCTTATCCACATTGATGTTTGTGTACCATTGAAACCTTGTCACACAACATAGCTAAGTATTTTTAACTTTTATTAACTATTTTTCAAGAAAGTGTTTTATTTATGTTTTGAGACAAAATAAAAAGCAATAGAAGTTTTTGAATTGTTTTGAACTTTTTTGTGGAAAAACAAAAAAAATCCATTAAAGAGGATGAGGATTGGTGAATATGCCTCTAAATAATTCAAGAAATTATTTTATAAACATAATGACATTATGATTAAATATATTGTGCATTATAGCCCATAACATAGTGGGAGGAAGAATATGACATTGGTGGAGAGTGCTTAATGCATGTTGAATAATGTTGGTTTGCCAAACACATTCTAAGTTGTTTTCACCACACCAACAACATATGATTAAGATAGATTTTCCATTGCAACAATGCATTCAATGACTTCTTATGAGGCATGGAATGGGAGAAAGGAAAGCATTCTACATTTAAAGGTGTTTGTATGCTTTCCTTATGTTAATGTCAATAGAAAATTAGAAGTAAGATGAAAAACAATGAACTCCATTATGGTCAAAATCTATGATGGTGATTGAAGTATATATAGACTCTATGATTTAGCAAACGATAAGCTTTCCAAAGGTAGGGATGTATATTTAATGAAAATGCATTCTTGGTTAATGAAAATGCATTCTTGGTGAAAGGAGTGGGAAATTTGAATATGGAGAGTGTTGTTGAGAAGACAATTTCAATGTTTGATTTTAATGACGATTGTGTTGTTGTTGGTTCTTCTAGAAACATCAACATTAGTATGGGGATTCAACCTCCATATGATATGTGGGTTGAAGAACTTAACATTGGTATGGGTAGTCAACCTCCATATGATATGTGGGTTGAAGAACTTATTGATTAGGAGGATACTTGGATTTTTGAAAAGTTACATGATGAACATGTGGACCTTGAGGATGTGGATAATGTTAATCTTGATCCATTGGTACTTAGGGATTCAACTAGATTCCAAAGACAACCATAAAGGTTCTATGATATTTCTATGGTGTCAAGCCATTTTTTAGACCATGAAATTGTTGTCCAAGAAGCACTTGAGAGTGATAATGCATAGCATTCTAAGAATTCCATAAACAAAGAATTTGAATCATTGTTAAAAAAATGTTCTCGACAACTTGTAGAATCACCCCCCCCAAAAAAAAAAAAATTGCTACAACTGGGTTTTCTCTATGAATCATAAGTGGATGCTTCAATTGATCAATGCAAATAACACTCAGTTACATAAATGTATACTCAAGTTGAAAGAGTTGACTATCATACAATTGTTTCACCCTTACTGCAAATTTCAACAATTAGGATGTTGTTTGCACTTGTTGTTGTATAATATCTACACATGCATCAATTTGATGTAAAGACAATGTTCCTCAATAGAGAGTTGGAGGAGTAGATATACACACAAAAACCTAAAACATATGTGAAACCAAATAGTGGGCATTTAATTTTTAGGTTGCAAAAGGCTTTGTATTGTTTAGAGAAATCCTCTAAAGCTTAGTGCCAAAGATTCAATGGGTATTTGAAAAGGTGAAGTTTTCACAATTTACTTGTTGATCCAAGTGTTTACATCAAATTTTTGGGTGAGATTTTCTTAATATTATCATTGTATGTAGATAATGCCGTTGGTTTTTACAAACATTTTTCATTACTAAATGAATTTAAAATAAGCATGCAACAAAGTTTGATATGACCCATTGTGGTGAAATCCACTATTGTCTTGGTTTTCAAGTGCAAAAAAACAAAGTTGTTTTGGGGAAAACCCCTCAATGAATTAGGGTGGATCATTGATAGAGTGAAGGGAACATAACCAACTTCAATCCAAAACTAGTCATTTACAAAATATAACTACCAAGGATATGAGGAAGGAATAAAAACCTATCATCTAGTAGTTGACTCCTTTGTGTTCTCCATATGCAATTGCAATCCTATATTCAGATCTTCACACAACACAAAAAAACAACCTTCCTCAATTATGAATAGGCATATAATTGTGATTCATGATAATATGAAATGATAACATGAATCCACAATAAATTGATTCTAACTAATTATCAGGAAACTAGTTCAACCTGAAATCCATAATTAAAAACATTATTAAACATATTTGTAATATGATTTGGGGGAGGGAAAGAAGAGAGATATCCGTAAGTTTATTAATCATGAACAACAAATACATATAATACCTCATATTTTCTATTGACACCTTCATCACTTGAGTTTGGGTCCCTCTTTCCTGGACCACTTATCTACTTGTGCTCCACCTATGTTCTCCAACTCTATTATGGAGGGGAAACCCTTTGAGATTTTTTACCCAACTCAAATATAGAAATAAATTAAGAACCAAGGGGATTTGAAGAGGAAAATATAGTAAAAATCCAAGATCAATCCTCTACAACTTGGTCCAACATATCCTTGCCTTCAATGAACTCTTGCCTCCATGTGTCTTTCTCCTCCCTTGAGCCTCTTATTTATATGGAGAAAAGTTTGTTCAAGTAGTTATAAATTGATATATGAGCTATACATGTGTATGGTCTCCAAATCTTTAGCTAAAAACCCATATTTTTTATGCTTTTTCTATTTTTTAGGCCATTTTAAATGTGCTAGCGAGTTACATGAAGGAAAGTAGCAAGTGCTAGTTACAAGTTGCATGAAGGAAAGTAGTGGGGGAAAGGAAAAAAATGTGAAAACTTATCCAAATGTTCTACAAACTAGTGAATGAAGGCTTGAAGGTGGCCTAGCTTTATTTAATGTTTAAGGGTGACCATATATAGATATAACAAGAGTGAATCGATGTATTTACTTGATCAAATGATAGTACATTGACGAACTTCTTTGAAGGTATAGGATGGGTGAATGCAAGTCGAGAGCAACTCCAATGGAAATTAGAGTCAAATTTCCTAGGGAAATTAGTTTGAAGACGTAGGATGAGTTGCATGAAATGAACAAAGTACCATACTTGAATGTAATTGGCAATATCATCTATGATATGGTCTATACTTGATGAGTATCACTTTCATTGTAAGTTGATTGAGCCAATTCTCTTCAAATTTGAAATTGCAACATTGGAATACAATGAAAAGAGTTTTAAGATACCTAAAGGGTACCTTAGACATGGGCATTACACTTAGTAGGAGTTCAAATGATTCACTAAAGCTAAAAAGGATTTGGGGATGCAGAATCGGGTAGAGGATGTGGATGATCGAATATTTACATCTGCCAAATGTTTCAAACTAGATTGAGGAATAATATCATGTACAAGTAAGTGTAATCCAACCATCTCATTATTGAGTGTTGAAATAGACTACGACCCTCCCTACTATGCAACCAAGGATTTAAGTTGGATAAGAAGACTAATGGATGGCATCGATATACATCAAGGTACTTACTCGATAATGAATTGTGAGTGTGATGTTTGCATAGAAATTACAATACCATACACACAACTTTGCATTATTGTTTTGTTACAAACATAAAAAGGGATGTTACAACTATGATTTTCTAAAACATGGAAAATGATGGTTGATGCATTAACCAACCCATTGGTAAAAGACACATTTAATTTTTGTAGAAATGGTTTTGATATTTCCTCTAGTGTGCTAGAAGTTTGCATGGTCACTTTTTTCTTGTAAGTTGACTTGATGCATTAAACATTGCACGTTGAGTGGGAGTATTGAAAGAATTATTCCAGTATACTTCATGGAATGTGGAGTGTCAATGCTACTCAATCCATTAAGTTTCCTTTACTTATTGATTGGTTTTCATATGTAAACATATGAATTATCAACATTGAAAGAATTATTCCAATAGATTTCATGGAATGTGGAGTGTCAATGCTACTCAATCAATTAAGTTTCCTTTACTTATTGATTGGTTTTCATATGTAAACATATGCATAAATATTGCTGCATGTTAATAAAGTTAGTGGTGCTCCTTTATAATAAGTTATCTATTTTTATGTCGATTATTTTTATGTTTTTTTAATTATCTTTGTATGTTATGATTATGTCCCATGTTTTGTGATGTGTTTCTTTGTACATTTTAGTTATATTTGTTTTCCATAATTTCAATGAAAAATCATGGATTTCATGGAATGTGGAGTGTCAATGCTACTCAATCAATTAAGTTTCCTTTACTTATTGATTGGTTTTCATATGTAAACATATCCATAAATATTGATCCATGTTAATAAAGTTAGTGGTGCTCCTTTATAATAAGTTATCCATTTTTATGTCGATTATTTCTATGTTTTTTTAATTATCTTTGTATGTTATGATTATGTCCCATGTTTTGTGATGTGTTTCTTTGTACATTTTAGTTATATTTTTTTTTCATAATTTCAATGAAAAATCATGGATTAGAACATGGATCTCATTCATAAAATCAAAGATTTTTATCGATGCTTTTTAATCTAGTTCATAATTTTTATCCCCTAGCATAGGACTAACTAAGGAGATCGTGTCTCAAGGCCCACAAGTCCTAGACATGGAGTACCGAGAGACAGATGAATTAAGCATGGCCCTGGAGGGCCCTTATTTTCTTTAGTGTAGTCCACATATCAACAACAATAGTATCCATCACACCAGCCTGGTCATGAAGTAGAAGTGAGTCTTGCTCCATGAGGTAATGAGTCTGGGTATCATGGTATGTATCACTTTGATTTTTGAAGCACTTGAACATGTTGTATTGAATCCTTCTTTATTTCATGACTTTTGATTGGAAATTATGGTCTTTGCCTCATTCAAACCTGGAAGGGAGACACAATGCCCTAGTAAGTTGATTTCCCTTTAGGATGGGTTGTTACTGGGTGGATATTTGAAGAGTCATCGTTTGTTCCCTCCATACTTACCACTTTCCATCTTTATTCCTTCCATCTCCCCTTTCCTTTTTGGGAATTGGGATTGGATACACTATGAAGATTTGTACCTTACCTCGTGGGAAAAATGGGGCTAAAGAACCAAAGGTTAAAAGTAGTTGGCAAGAGTTAAAAGACAAATCTGAAACCTTCAAGATTATTTTCCCAAGGATCCCCAAGAAATCAGTGAAAGGATTCTTAGTAAGAAAAGGGGACCTACAAGATAACATAAACACTCAAGGTATTAGTTTATGGATAGGATGTCTCATCATGAGCCGACCTATTATGACCATGGGAATGTAGCAGTATGACATTGCCACCTAACTAGTCAGCAAACCAGGGTAGTGGCTCTTGGTGGCATAGCCAAGAGAAAGGGGGTCTCATCATGATCCAACATTCTCATTTCCGTGAAATGTTTGTGGATAACATTGTCACCTCTGGTCATCAAGCCAAGACAATGGCCCTCAACTATTCCCTTGTGGCGCAAGAGCAAAAGATAAAAATAAATAAAGCTAAGAATAAATGGAAATAAATGTGCTAGGAAATAATTGCATCCATGACAAGGTGCAACTCACCCTCCACAAAGGCACCCACAAGTAAGACTCTACATTTCCATGTTATCACATGCACCCCATGCCCAAATATTTACCCCATGCCACCTCATACACTTACATGACTTGGACAAGACTCCACCTGGGAAACACCCCAAAGTTAAGAGAGGTTAGCCCAATAGGACACCCTAAGACCCTCTCCAAACCTAACTTGTCAAATTGCATAATGTCTTAAGCATTTTTTTGGGGTTAAGGGGGGTTTGAAGCACATATTTGGGTAATTTAACTATTGGATGTGATTTGCATGTTGTAATTCATGTGACTTATGAACCCCTAGAAGACGTACTTGATGTTATTTTAAACCTTGAATTAATATTGATAGATAAAATATAAATAATAAATAAAACCAATCAAAGTTTATAAAATATACATAATTTCAACTTACTTAATTAATTGTTATTAAAATAATTTCTACTAATTATTAATTTTTATTAAAATAATTTTTACCTAATTGTTATTTTAAAATAATTTATGTTTAAAAAATTATAAATAATTTTTATTTATGAGAGTGACTAAGAAGTTATCCACATAAATTTATCAAAATTAAAGAACAAAATTTGATCATATGCATGAATTTGATGAGTTTGAAATCAGAGCTTTCTACATTTACTTACTGATGGCGACTTTTAGTTTTTTTTATCACTATAAACATTAAATATTAATAAGGATATAAAAAAATAATAATAAAGATATAGTAGGAGTGTGACTTGACCTTGCAATAAAACATTACAATTCATAAAATATTTATAAGATAACATGAGAAGGATTTTTAATCAAAATTCATATAATATTACTAGTAGTTTTAGAATATGCGGTTAATTTTGCTTGATTCCCTTGAAGCTCTAACCCTGAATGGTGATGGTTTTCAAGAGCTTGAAATCATTAATTTATTCAAAATGTGAGATGATGTAAACAAGTTTCATCGTTTAAAATTAAAAATAAACATTATTTGTGTCGAAATTTGATTATTTCATTTATAAAACCCAAAATTATTTTTCTAATAATAAATACTCCTCTCCATCTATAAATGAAATAATCAAATTTCCATATAAATAATATTTATTTTTAATTTTAAACAATGAAATTTGTTTACATCATTTTTAATATAAAAACGTAGTTTAAGTGTGGATTCTATATAATTAGAGTGTTTTAAGGATTTTTTTAAAAGATTAAATTTATTTTTGGATTTAAAAATACAATTTAAATAATAAAAAAATGTAATTTTACTTAAGATTTATATTATTGGCTACAAATATTATAAATCTCAGATTTTATTATAATCAACTACATCTTGAGTGGGCCTAATGGTTAAGAATATGTGTTTCCTTTTAATAGGTAAATCCATAAGGGGGTAGGGTATGTACACATCTGTAGACTTTACATTGGCTACAAATCTTGAGATTTTGTTACAATCAACTACAAGTCATATTACCATTCGAGTATCAGTCGACCTCCATTCGATTTTAGTTGGTTTCCACGAAAACCACTCAACCATTATGTTCCTAAGGGGTTGGACTCACTAGAGAGGGAGAGGCATGAGGTATCAATTCTCATGAGAGATTCGAGCCCATAAGCTTATCATTAGGGCACCCAGAGATAGTGGTTGAAATTCATTTAGGTTCAATTCTCATGAGGGATTCCAAGCCATAATGTTGTCATTAGGGCACTCAGAGATAGTGATTGAAATGACCATAAGGTTGTCATTAGGGTAGTAGTTGAAATTCATTTAGAAAGTCACCATAACCCATTTTATTTAAGTAAAATCTTTCAAGATATTGCTACCTTTTATCTTATTAATAATAAAAGTGAGGATATTAGCTTTTTAATGATATTGTATTATTTTAAACGAGTTGATTAATAATTTATGCTAAATAATTGATTTTTTTTTTTTATACAAACAAAAACAACAATAATCAATCATTTAGCATAAACTAATTGTTTTGGTATCAGAAGTTTTTTGTTAGACTTCTTGTTTTTAGTTTGTGTTCTATAGTTTAGATCATGAGAAAAAATCCTTCACTTTTTATATGTAGTAATGTGAGCTTTCGAACATAGTATAGGGTTTGGAATTTTGAAAAAACTTTATTTTAACAAAATCATGATTTATGACTAAAATGTCAAATAGTTAGAATACAAATATGATATATTAGAAAATTTCTTTTAATTTTAATAGAATAGTATTGAAACTATTTTTTTCTATATATAAAAAAAAAATGATTATTATTTTTTTAAATATAAATATAAAAATTATATTTATAAAAGAAAATATATTGATTATTTCTTTTTTTAAATATAAAAATTATATTTATAAAAGAAAATATAGTTTATTTGGAACTTTGGTAATCAACTTGATCTCTTATAAACTTTGATAGTTGTTTTTAACCCATTTTATTAGGTGTGAATGCCTTATCACAATTATAATCCATTAAGCCTATGTGTCACCCTCAATGTTGTACACCTTCTTTTGCTGTCCCTTTTCACTTTCTTTCTTTTAATTTTGGTAGATAAGTAATACTTTGATTATGGATTGTTGGAGCTTTCACGAGCCTTACTTTGCTATTTTGACATGGAAAATCATGTGCATGTCTTTTTTTTTTTTTCCTTACCATGAGATTCTTTTTAAGTGTAACTAGTTTGTCTCTTACTTGGAGATTCTTCCTAAGGTAGTTTTTCTTCCTAATTTACAAATGAGTTTAAGAATGAAAAATCTTATTACACTAAGATGGATTGTCCAAATATTATGGAACCTCAATATTCTAATACCTATTTTGAAATTTTTAATTGAAATTATAATCTACTGAATTTGCAGATCATACCTATTTTGGAATTTTTAATTGAAATTATAATCTACTGAATTTGCAGATCATATTATGTGTTAGATGATATCATTCTTCTATCTTAATTCATGTTGAGTCAAGTTTCAAAATTAATGGTATCAGTATTGTCATCCTCTCTCTACATAAGAAAGGGTTTTCAATTATCTTTACCTATTATTCCTTATAAGTAATTAAGGAATAATATTTACCTATTGTGTCTTGTACTTAATTAGGAGGATCCTTTCAACTTATTTTAAAATTTATTTGGAGATTTGGTTTTATGAAGTTTTTTTTTTTTTTTTCCATTGAAAATTATGAACCTATAAAACATAATAGTATAAAGTATATTATTTTATTATTGTATTTAAGTAAACATGTCCTCTATGTTGAAATAACCATCTAAACATATCCCATGGAAAGTGGATAATTAAGCCACCCCATAAATTAAATTAGTTTCCTTTCATTTTTCCAATATTAATTTTGGTCGACCCATCTTTTATTATTGAAACCTTCATAGTTCAAATTGAATATTGAATATAAATGGCATTTGTCATTATTGTAGATTCATTGATCTATGTGAGGTTGTAACATCTCGCTCTGGCGCACTGAGAAAACTTATTCTTTGAGGACACTTACTCGCAAGTGATCTGGACTTTTATGATATTGAAACATTTATCCTTGATTATGATGCGTTATGATAGATGACATGATGTTTTACGGCTTTGACATAGACAGGTGCTATTGACTCAGTTTTATTGAGTGTGTAGGGTTTTGGACCTTGAAGATGCAGAGGCATTGATGGAACCCCTTGGACTCCGGATTGAGTCAGGGAGTGTGCTATTTGGGTTGATTTATTTACTGTGATATTTCATTGATTTGATTATATGATATGGACATGTTCTGACACATTTGTTGATGATGCGAGCTGACGATAGCTTGTCGACCAGACTCACATATGGAGTAAAGGGTCCACACACACACGATTTCCAGAGAGGTTGAGGGAGAGGTGTGGACAACAGCCTTGCCACAGCCTACTAGCACTCCCGTCGTGGCTCGAACTGTAGGTTAACGATTACCTAGTTCGAGAGGATCCACGATGTCGTGGGGGCAGACTGTGACAGTCGATCACGNCTCCAGGGGTTATAGATGTCTACCAATCAGTCAAGTTGGCAAGTGGCACCCTTGGAGCATGTGATGCATCCTGAAGGGCACGTCGTGCAAAAGAAACATAAGTTAACGAGTGGCACCCTTGGAGCATGTGGTGCATCCTGAAGGGCACGTCGCACAAAAGAAACGAACGAGGTGAGTGGCACCCTTGGAGCATGTAGTGCGTCCTGAAAGGCACGTCGCGTTGATGATGATGAAGAAACAAACCTAGATGGCCCTAAGACATTAACGCCTTAAGAAATCCTTAAACAACTTCCCTAACCAAGTGTCGCCCAGTTCAGAATCTAAGTCCTAAGTCTAAAACTTCTCTAGGGTGAAATTTTATTCTAACCTTAAGAAAAAGACTCTAAAAATAAAAATAAAAATTTAAACAAAAACCCACTTACGTAATAGTTTAGTCTTGATAAAATTCTTGGGGTAAATGAAGAGAGTAAAAATTTAATTAAAAATAATGGATTTAAAAATTTCAAAGAAGAAATTATTTATTAACTTGTGAAAGTACAAAGATATTAAATTAATAATAAAAGGGAAAGATTTAATAACGCAACTGCCATTTTGGCTTTAATAAAAAGGGGAAAGAAGGGAATAATAAGAATTAGGAAACTAAGTA